>JACXGM010022381.1:0-16748 GCA_016801145.1 Umbra pygmaea | reverse complement strand
AAATTAGGATATCCAGCATAGAGACAGGTAGAGAGACAGAATGAGGATATCCAGCATAGAGACAGGTAGAGAGACAGAATGAGGATACCCAGCATAGAGACAGGTAGAGAGAACAAATGAGGATATCCAGCATACAGACAGGCAGAGTGACAGAATGAGGATATCTAGCATGGAGACAGTTAGAGAGAAAAAATGAGGATATCCCGCATAGAGACAGGTAGAGAGACAGAATGAGGATATCCAGCATAGAGACAGGTAGAGAGACAGAATGAGGATACCCAGCATAGAGACAGGTAGAGAGAACAAATGAGCATATCCAGCATAGAGACAGGCAGAGTGACAGAATGAGGATATCTAGCATGGAGACAGTTAGAGAGAACAAATGAGGATATCCCGCATAGAGACAGGTAAAGAGAACAAATGAGGATATCCCGCATAGAGACAAGTAATGAGGCAGAATAAGGCTTTTTAGCAGAGAAGTAGGTAGATATACCAGATGAGGATATTCTGTATATATTGAGGTACATAGGGAGGGACACAAATTGATTACATACTGTTTGGCCTGAAGTAAGAAAAGAGAAACCAACTAATGATATGTAGTTTGAAATGAGGTAGAGAGAGACAACCAATGAGGATGTGCAACATGAGGTAGCGAGAGAGCGACATACTGTATGATGTAAGATGGGAGAAACACCAAACCTGGGCTTGACATCTTCAGAAAACAACATGAGCATGTATGCACTGCGTGGTCCAGGGGAGAGCGTCTGCCCAAGCCGTTGATATGGAGGTGAGGTAGACAGAGGGGGGAGGGAGGGATGGGAGGAGGGAGGTGAGAGGGAGGGGGATTGAGGAGGAGAAGTATGAGTGGGCAAGAGAGGTTCAAGCAATTTCCACATTATGAAGATAATTGCTTGTCTACAGACGAGAGCCCACTCAGTTTTACCCAGAATGTATGAATTGCTTTAACCATGTAAACTGTAGCCATTTGCTCTGTTCCTCTTGATCTTTGTTCAATATTTGTTTCATATTTTCCTCTCTCCCTCTGTCCCCCCAACTCTCTCTGTTGTCTCTTCCTCCGGCTCACTTTCTCCATCTCTCTGTCTCTCTCTCTCTCTGTCTCTTTCTTGGCATTCTGTGATATGTGAGACGGGCGTCGGCGGTCACATCTGTCTGTCTGTAGAGTGGGAGCTGTGGTGAAGATGAACAGAGTGCAGGATATGCCCTGGCACACTGCTCGCAGTATTGATGTCTCCAGATTGCAAACTGGAGTGTGTGTGTGTGCGCGCGCGCGTGCACATGTGTGTGCGCGTGCATGTGTGTGTGTGTGTGTGTGTGCATGTGTGTGGGAGTTAGCAGCTAGCAGGCACAGATAAATGTCAGAGGAATTAGCCTATACTCTCATGTATGAAGACATGGTGTACAATACCACCCGGTGGCGGGCTAAAGCCACTGCATATATGTTGGCACAAATACACACAGACACACACATAAAAATACATTACACAAGTACATACAGGCACACACAAATACATCTACACATATTGACACACACACACACACACACACATTCACACAGTTGCACAGAATTTACACAAATGCAGACACACAAAAGCATCTACACAAATAAACACAGACACACAATTGGGGTGGATCATGAACACACACACACAGGAGGTAGAATAGGAGAAGAAGGTGTGTATAAGTGATGCTGATGACATCCATTTTGAATAGGAAACATGCTCACACTTTGAAAAAATAGACTGTTTTTAATTAAACGTTAATTAAACAGACAAAGCAAGTGTTTTCCTCTGTGGCCAGCATGCATCCTAAATGTTCTCCCCCTCATTGCTCCTCTCCCCTCAAGCCCCTGATACTTAGCCTAAATGTTGGAGAGGGAGAGAGGGAGAGAGGGAGAGAGGGAGAGAGGGAGAGAGGGAGAGAGGGGGAGAGGGGGAGAGGGGGAGAGGGAGATCATATGTGAGAACTAGCAGTGCAACCATACATACATTATCATACTGTAGGTGTACTGAAAGACAGCCAGTACCCTCTAAAATTATTGCAGCGCTTGGTAAAGATTAGCAAAAGAGACTGGTCAGATTGTTGATCAACAGCTTGATCTTACACTTACTATATGATGGAAATCTAACATTTTAAAGAGCAGTGAGCACAGTAAGAAATAAGTAAATTATTTTTGTTGCTGGACTCTAATCTTCAGCTTACCCCCAAATGATTTCATGTAAGGCAACCGTTTGGCCATTGCAACAGTTTATTGATTTGGTTGTCAGTGAGACTCTGTGGCTGTGGAGGAATGTTTTACATCACAATTCCATCTAACAATAGCACTGGTTTACTGTCCTGGCTGGTGACTAATCCATAATGCCATCTATCCTAACTAGCTTTGCAGGGTTTCTGAAAAGGTCGAGCAGCACCACAGCATCTCATATACACCAGTATAATTCACAATGCAGTTATTTTTTTCAGCACGACCATCCCTTTTTTACACCAAACCCACATCTGCTATTTGTGGCCATTGCTTAATTTATGAAGGTCAGCCACATTTTGTCTCATTACAATTATTTTGTTGTTAGATAAGTCAGATAAGTCTATCATGCAACTCTGCTCTCCAGTGACTCCTTTTGTCAAGATCGGGCGCCTGTAAATTCAATTGGGAAAGTATGATCAGTGAACATAATCATCCCGTGCATGATCCGACTAAAAGCAAGGAGTTGAAGAGCTGCCGACAAGGCAGGGTTAGTGGGAATTCAGAAGGGAGGAAAATGAGAAGGAAAAAAACAACATTAATAATAAACAATTATTTTGTGTTCTTTGACCTTTCTCATTTTAATAAATGAATAAGGGAGTTTGTGGCTGTAACATTTCAGTAAGCCTGAGTGGAATGTTCCATGGACTCAGGCGCCTCCCTCTGGTCATTACGGACATTCCTTGCCATTTTTCTCATGCTGGACTCCCTCTTTTCATCTTTATGTACACACACCTGTCTGACAGATGGTTATTCTGATTGGCGGTTTCATGGTTTTTAATTGCTCCCATCATATATACTCAGTTGTTTCAAGGTTGTACGTGCAACTTTCGAAATGTGCAACGATGATCGGGCTCACTGTGTATGGCTGCACACTTCACATAGCGCAATGACATTAACATACCAGCAGATGGCGCTGATCGGACATATATCGCGTCGTCATATTTACTTTTTTGGGAATACTCAGTCAAGGCGGCTAACTGTCCTTGTCTGGGCGGCCGCCTTAATAACAAAGTGGTGCGGGAAACCCTGCCCAGACAAAACCATTAGAGTGTCACCTTACATTTATACCCCAGTGAAAGAGAAGACCACTTCAGACTGCCTAATGACTCAAGCTACTTGGTTTAGATTTGTTTATAAAATGTCTTTGGGTACATATTATCATTCTTTTCAATAAAATAAAACTAAAAAAAAATAGTATTAGCCACTACGAACAACCTCAATTACAGCATAACCTTCTCTCATCTTTTACATGTAAACTCTACAATAGATCAGGGTTACCCAACCCTGTTCCTGGAGATCTACCTCTCTTCAACCTTAATTTAGCTCACATGATTCTAATATTTAGCACGATGAAAGCTAAAATTGGTTTCCCACAGATATTACTTGAGTAAAAAACCTACTGGACAGTACATCTTTAGGAACAGCGCTGGTCAGTTATCAGAAGGGATTAGTAGTTTAGGGACTTTGATAAGAGCATACTGGCATGGATGCATTGAAAGTAGAAGTTGGGCTTGGCTTCTGGCCACCGATCAGGTTCAAAAACCACATCATAAGCCAACATTACAAAGACCGCAGATCTGATAGGGTAGCTCAGCGGAAAGGCTACTGGGTGACTTGATTGGGTGAAGCATATGGTTGTGTTTGAGGTTATTTACCACTAAACATTTTTGAACAAGTGTTTGTTAAGCCAAATAGGAAGACATGAGAAAGCATGCGGTGTAAGTACTTTGATGGGGGGTTGATTAAGAAAGTGGTTTTGCTGACTGAAGCAGAATTGTGGCTAATGAAGATTGGAACCAGGTCACTTAGGCTCTAGTTGTTGTCTGAGTCCATATAAGGAGTTCCTGCTCTTGTTGTCTGAGTCCAAATAAGGAGTTCCTGCTCTTGTTGTCTGAGTCCATATAAGGATTTCCTGCTCTTGTTGTCTGAGTCCAAATAAGGAGTTATTGCTCTTGTTGTCTGAGTACAAATGATGTCTTGCTAAAATTGTTGTCTGAGTCTATATAACAATGTCCTGGTCCAGAGCCTAATTCTAGAAATGAACAAAGTTCCTGCTCCAAGACACATGCCATGATATAATTGTATGCCATGTAACACTATTAAACAATGTGCTATATTCTATTGTTGCCTTTCATTTTCAGTTCAATTATCATAGTTCAGTTACATAAGCACAACATGTCGCTAATCACCTGAAATGTACACTACCTTGATTTTTTGTATTATTCTTTTTACAGTAGAGTTGTTGCACATTCAATGACTTATAAATAGAACTGTGGTTTGTTTGAGCTGACAGTGTGCCTCTGTGAGTGTGTATGTGTGTCTATTTGTGTGGCTGTGTGTGTATGTGTGTGTTTGTGAGTGTGTATGTGTGTGTATTTGTGTGGCTGTTTGTATAGTAGATTCTGCTCTTCACTGAGTGGACATGATACCACATTTTTCTTGGCAGCGGTCTCCTATGGTAACAGCCAACATGGTGAAGCATTTGAACATCTCTGATCCAGCCAGAGGGATTTCACCCCCAGATAATAGCTACCTCACTGGAAATTCGAACAGGAAATAGTCTCCATGCATTTGCAGGATCATACCTCTGGATATTAGCAGACGTTTACATTTGGAATGACTTACAGTAACAATCTACAACCTGCATCAGTCAGTAAATGTTGCTGGAGGAGGTTTATGTAACATGGTGAAAATAGATTTTAGATGTTCCCTTTAGAAAACCTGTCAAATTGTATTATGAAAAGACAAGAACAAGGCTTATGATGTTGCTTGAATAGCTGTCGTAATGCAGAAGTGGCTATCACTGCCAGGTGGCTTATAAACAGTGGATCTTACTTTAGTTTTTATTGACAGGACAGTAGGAAGATGATGCAGGAAACAGGCATGTAAGGGGAACTGAGAGTAATGGCACAGTTGTTTGTATGTGTTGGGTCTGCTATATTCAACTCTGGCACAGAATAGACCTTCTCATTGGGCATTATTCAACTCAACTTGGTGTCAGACATTTTCAAGGAAAACGTGCATATTATGAATTAAAAAGTGTAGTGTGATGCCTGTGTGTAATTGGTGCCCATACATCTGCAGACTAACCGAACGTGACATACGTAGATTAAGTAAAGATACTACTCATTTCATGTATTTTTGTTTGAAATATGATTTATTTAGAAGCACTAGCTACATCAGTGATCAGAGGAGAACCGGTGAAATCATGATGTCAGTAATATTCTTTAGGAACTCAGATAGGAAAAGGTTAATCCAGAATGTCAGTAATATTCTTAAGGAATTAAAGAGTTTAACGTATGATGTCAGGCAGACCATCAGAGCTCTAGACGTTTCTGAGCTGATGAGAGCACTGATATGGATTAGAGATTTCCGAGTTCCCAGCTTTAACTCTGCATTCAAGGTTTCTCTCAGGCTACTCAGCCCCCTGCAGACTGACTGCTTCTGTTAAAAACTCTGGAGAACACGTGGTTGATCAAGTCCAAGTAGCTTGTGACAAAATGTGTACTTTCGTTCAGTAGGACTTCTCCACAACTGCGTCTTTTAGCATGGGGCTAAATTAAATGAAAGGAGAAGCTGAACATAATGTGCATTGTAACCGCAGCGACAGTTTTAGTGACTTACAGTTTATTGGTTGATATGGTTTACGTCTTAATTGAAAGTACTTGCAAACTTATGCAAGTATGTACACTGTAAAACCCAAAAAGTTAATTGAACTCAAAATAATTGTTGTAACTGATTGCATATAAATCTTTAAGTACAACTAACTCAATTGATTTGAGCTACAATGCTTATTAACTTACAAAATTGAGTTAGTTGTACTTAAAAATTCTGTGTAATCAGTTACAACAATTATTTTGAGTTCAATTATCTTATTCAGTTTTACAGTGTACTTTTCATGTTTTTATCGTTTCCTTTTTGTGTTGTGGTTGTTTTTAGTTAGTTGTGTTGCTGTTGTTGTGGTTGTTGAGCTTGGTGCTCTTGTTATAGGGTTGCAGATGGCTCAGTGGTTAGGGAGTCAGACTTGTAGTCAGAAGGTTACCAGTTTGATTCCCAACTGAGCCAAATGTTGTTAAGTCCTTGTGCAAGACACTTCACCCTAGTTGCTTCCAGGCCTTTGGTGTAAATAAACAAACATGTTCTTAGTCAACTCACCTGGTTAAATAAAGGTACATTTTAAAATATATATATATATATATATATATATATATATATATATATATATATATATATATATATATATATATATATATATATATATATTATTGTCAATTAATTGTTTCTTGTTTTTGTTGTTGTTATTGAAATGCAAGAGCCACGGCATGTTTTCTTGTGAGTGTGTTTCAACTTCCTGGTTCCTGAATTGTGTATACATAAGATATTCAGACTGAGTGGTCCTGAGGAGAACTAGAGACATACTGTCAGCAGGTTGAATGATGAATGATGCCCGCCAGCCAGCTCTTAAGTGTTTATTATGGATGTTGAACATCCATTTCTCTAAATCCCCGGGCATGGAAGAGGTTGTGGTGTTGGGCGTTGGGCTGGCAGAGGGTTGTGACATGCGGGTGACAGCTTGGCTCGCTCTCTCGTAAACCGACGCTCAAGGAATGAGGGGGTCGGCGTTGGGTTGGGGTGAGGGGGGGAGTAGGTGGGATATGAGCGAGCGAGCGAGAAGAGAGAGGGACCTCGACCGTGTCCCCCTTTACCGCCTAAATGGTTCTGCATCTCAGAAGCAGTCAGCCAGCCGGCTAGTTTGCTGTTGCCTCCTACTTGTTTGCTAATGTACATTCAGAGGAAGTGAGGCGCACTTATGCACCCACGCGCACAGACACACACGCACACAGACACACAGTTGGAATATGTGCTTGTCCTCTTTTCCTCCAAACCTTCTCTCCTTCTCTGACAGCCTCTGTTGGTCTCAGTGAACGGAGGTCTCCGTCTCAGCCTGCTTCCTGTTCATATTAAACGCGGTTGTGTGCCATTAAAAGGGAACTTGGTGCTGTTCCACAATTAGATTTTTGACAGGTGCTCACTTTGCATTAGATAATCATGTTCTCGCATCTTTTCAAAGCATTCCTTTTTTATGCAGCCTGACAGCCTGTTAGGTGCTTCTGCACAGTCATCCCACTGTCCTGTGGTGACCCCTGATTTACACCCTATTGCCTATTCAGTGCACTAACATTAACCAGAGCCCTGTTAAAAGTAGTGCACTCTTTGGCGTACTTACCTAGATTAGATCCAACGAGTTGGGATTTAATGAGATTGTGATTGGAGTCAGTTTGTGATGATGATTATTTCTCTCTTTAAGCTGGTTGAGCAGGCATGTACAAAGGACCATTGCTAGACTGCAGGGATCCATTGTGTGATACTACAATGCTCGGTAATTGTGAAAGGATGTCTTGTACATTGTCAGCAGGGGTAGATATCCCATTAATCAGGTGAATTGTTCCTGGTGACTTGCCGTAGAGAAAGAGCAACAGAAGACCGCCTGCGATCGTTACGGCAACATGTAGAGTATGAGATGTTCAAACTGCCGTGGTTAATTATACAGTGCACCAAGGGACTCTGACATGTTGGCATTTTGTCTAATAGGACGGGGTAATCGAATATTTCTTTCTACCTCATTGTGTGCTCCTAGTCTCTAGGGTTTAAATATGTCATTGATGAGAGAGGATGAATCACGAGAAAAGCATTGGCCATCAGTTCTGTGATTCAATGTGAGGGTAAAGATGGTGACTACTGAAGGAGAACTAATGTCGATATGTACGTGGACAGAGACTTGATTTTGTAACATGTTCTCTAGACTTGAGCCTGACAGGAGGCGTGGTTAAGATCTGGACTTGTTAACATGTACATGTCTGAAGAAGAGGAGGCGTGACCAGACATTGGACGCCTGGGATGAGTGACAGGAAGAAACCTCTTTCCTCTTTCTTTCTCTCATCAACAAACAGAGTGTTAGAACTTCCAAATCCCAATGGACAGATGTTGAATAGAAAAACTGTAAAGAGATGGAGTAAAGGATCCAACAAAGCAATTAAGTCTGTCTGCACAGATGATTGGCCCCAGTAACTGAACAAAATCTAAATACGAAAATGTATTACCAATCAAAGATGAATAATTTAATGAATGATAGTAAAATGAAAGTTCTTTACATTGGGTGTTTTGCAAAAATGCTAGCTCAGCTTTATTCATTAAAAGAAGGTTGCTAGTTCACAACAAATCCTTTTGAAATTGCAAAAACTTGAATGGTTTTTATTCTTTATTGTTGATCATATTAACAATTTGAAACCTGTCAGGCTAACTGCAAATGCAGCACCATTATATTCCTGACTGGCCAAATAATAAAAATATGCTGTGTATACAATTGTTAGGCAAGTCAGTATTTTGACCATATTATCATTATTATGCAAATGTTTCAACTCCAAGCTGTATAAACTGGAATGCTTATTGGATTTAAGCACATCAGGTGATGTGTATTAATGTAATGAGGGAGGGTGTGGCCTAAGGTGATCAACACTCTATATCAAGGTGTGCATAATTATTAGGCAGCTTCTGTTCCTCAGGCATTATGGACAGTACAACTAGATTTAACTGACTAAGTATTAAGAAAATATATATTTCAGAGGGATGCAGCACTCTTGAAATTGCTAAGATATGGGGTGTGATCACAGTACCGTCAAATGTTTTGTTGCAAATAGTCAACAGGGTTGCAAGAAACGTGTTGAAAAAAAAGACGCAAATGAACTGCCAAAGATTTGAGAAGACTCAAACGTGAAGCTACCAGGAACACATTATCCTCGAGTGATGTCATATTCCACAACTGCAAGCTACCTGGAGTGCCCAGAAGTACAAGGTGTTCAGTGCTCAGAGACATGGCCAAGGTAAGGAAGGCAGAAACCTGACCACCACTGATAAAGACACATAAGTTGAAACGTCAAGATTCGGCCAAGAAATATCTGAAGACAGATTTTTCAAAGGTTTTATGGACTGATAAGATGAGAGTGAGTCTTGACGGACCAGATGGATGGGCCCGTGGCTGGATCAGTAACAGTCACAGAGCTCCACTTGGACAGACTCCAGCAAGCTGGAGATGGGGTACTGGTATGTGCTGGTATTATTGAAGACGAGCTAGTTGGACCTATTTTGGGTAGAAGACACAAACTCAACTCCCAAAACTACTCCCAGTTTTTAGAAGAAACTTTCTTCAAGCAGTGGTACAGAAAAAAGTCTGCATCTTTCAAGAATACCATGATTTTTATGCAGAACAATGCTCCGTCACATGTATCAACGTTTTTCAATGCGTGGCTAGCCAGTAAATGCCTTAAAGATGAAATAATAAAGACATGGCCCTCACCTGACTTAAACCCTATTGAGATCTTGTGGTCCCTTCTTAAATGGTTGATTTACGGTGATGGAAAACAGTACACCTCTCTGAACAGTGTCTGGGAGGCTGTGGTTGCTGCTGCACAAAAGCTTGATCGTCAACAGATCAATAAACTGACAGACTCCATGAATGGAAGGCTTCTGACTATTATTGAAAATAAGGGTGGCAATATTGGTCAATTATTTGTTTTGAAACATCGGATATGTTTATTTAATATATTCAAATACGAGTTTAGCTGTCGTGTCACTGATTAAACATCTAACAGAGAATTACATATTGACAAGTATAATTCTCAGTTTTATGTTTATAGTCGGTATATAATTCTCTGTTAGATGTTTAATCAGTGACATATTAATTTGAATATCTTTATTTCAATATGGCAACATCAAACATCCTACAGTATTGCTTAATTGATTTTTGATTAATTAATTCATTCAGTGACATACACTCATCCCTATCGACCAATCACTGTGGGTAAAGTAAATTCTTAAAGCTTGTTCATAGAACATTCAACGTTCAAGCATTCCCTTACTCTTAGATAGGAGTTTACACAGAATTCCTTACAAATATTCAGTCTCATCAGCTCTGTGCATGCATTTTAAAAGGTAACTATTTGCTAAAAACTCAAGGTTAACAGTAGCTCCCAACTTGCTGATTTAGGAGAAACTCTTAAACAAGAGTGCATCAGTCCTAATTTTAGGCTTCAGAAATGTTGGTTCAAAAAATATTTCACAAAACATGTTAGTGCTAAAACCAGCTCCTGACTCCTGAAGTTATGGGTACTCAAGAGGACTAAGAGCAAATTTCAAACGATCCTAACATCTGCAAATGACTTTTAACAGAGTTTTATTCATATATAAAGACTTGTACTGTACAGTATGTTCCTTTTTGTATAGGCTAAGTACATTTATTGATAAAGATAGTAGCTAGAAATACAGTACATACTTGCCTTAGACTACGAATAATTCCATCACTTTTCATACTCATAGGTGGTTCTGGATAGAAGATGGGAAGCCACATTTATATTTTTTCCCCTTATTATTTTGGGTTTAAGAAGTGATCATGTACTTTACTAGTCAATATATCATTATTGGTTCCCTGTTTAATCAGTGACACTTAGCCTCCATTTTGTATTTGAATATCTTTATTTCAATGTGCCAATATCCACATCCTTCTACAGTATTGCTATGATTCACTGACAGAGAACAATGCCCTATCAGCCAACACTGTGGGCATAGCAAGTCAGCTTGTCCATGGAACACAACATCACCCATAGCAACAGGTTCAACCCCACCCTTTCTCTTAGCTTAGTTAATATTTCTCCTCATTCCTTAGTGAAAGTTGGTTTCAGCAACTTTGTGAATAGGTTTTAAGAGAACTCTTAGCTAGGAATATTTACCACTATTTAGGAGGCCTCTTAGTGGTGAGGTAAAATGTTTTGTGAATGAGATCAAAATCTGATCTTCACAGCGCATGTTTGTGAATGTCTACAATGGGATGAACAAAAGAGCTTTTCGAAGGATCTCTTTTGTAACCTTTCTCTGCCTACTCATCAGGCAGAGAAAGGCTACAAAACCATCTCTAAAGAGTTGGGGACTCTACCAATCCACAGTCAGACAGATGGAGGACATTGAAGACCATAGTTACCCTCCCCAGAAGAGGTTGGCCAAAAAGATCACTCCAAGAACAAGCATGTCGTAATCAGCAAAGTCACACATAAACCCAGGGTAGCTTCTAAGCTACTAAAGGCCTCTCTCTTTGGCTAATGTCAATGTTTATGAGTCCAACATCAGGAGAACACTGAACAACAATGGTGTGCATGGCAGGGTTGCAAAGAGAAAGCCACTCCTCTCCAAAAAGAACATTGCTGCCCATCTGCAGTTTGTTCAAGATCACGTTGATTTTTTATATTTTTGGAGAAAAAAAACATGTTGATGGGTTTAAATTAGATTATGTTATGTTTGGCGATTACGTTATATTTGGCAAAAGGAAAACACTTCATTCCAGCATAATAACCTTATTTCTTCTATGAAAACATGGTGGTGGTAGTATCATGGTTTGGGCCTGTTTTGCTCCATCTGGGCCAGGACGGCTCGCCATCAATGATGGGAAAATGAATTCTGAATTAAACCAGCAAAGTCATTCTCCCAAACAATTGTTAAAGAAAAAACAAGTAATTGTTTTGGAATGGCCGAGTTAAAGTCCTGACTTGAATCTGATCGAAATGTTGTCGAAGGACCTGAATCCAACAGTTCATTTTGATGTAATGGATCATTGTGCTAAATCAATCAATGACTATGTATAATATTTTGTCTCATTTGGGTTCTCTTCATCACATTTTAGGACATGCTTGTTAATCGGACAATGGTTTAGGTCATATTTAATGCAGAAATATAGAACATGCTAAAAGGTTCACAGACTATTGAGCACCACTGTAATTGAAGGTCCTTCAGATTTTTTGCTATCATTTTCATTAAATTATTTATCTTTTATTGGTGATACATTTTCTTTGTTTGTCTTTTGTTCAGTTACAGTATTTCTGAATTCACATACTGGCGCCAACCATGTGTGCAGACAGACCTAATTGCCATGTCGAATCTTTTCCTCCATTTTTTTCATACAGTTTTTCTATTCAACATCTGTCCGTTGGGATTTAGACGTTTGTTAATGAGAAACAGTCAGTTTGTTAATAAGTGACAGAAAGAGGAAGGACTCATCTCAGTCATACAAAGTGTGGTCACGCCTCCTCTCCTTCAGACATCTAGCCAGCAGGATAGTGCCCTGTATTCTACTGTTGGTTGCAGGGTCGTGACTGGTTAGTTCCTGGATGTGAGACCAATGCTGCTGGAAGTGGTGTTGGAGGGCCAGTAGGGGGCACTCTTCCCGCTGGTCTAAAGATCATTCCCAATGCCCAAGGGTGGTGATGGTGACATCTGCTCTGCGTAGGGTGCTGTCTTCTGTATGGGACGTTAAACGGGTGTCCTGACTCTCTGTGGTCACTAAAGATCCCATGGCACTATTTGTAAGAGTACGGTGCATCCCAAAAGTATTCACATCATTTACAGTTTTTCCACATTTTGTTACATGACACCTTATTCCGAAATGGATGGAATTCATTATTTCCCTAAAAATTCAACAAACAATTTGACAGTGTTTGAAATCTAAGCAAATATATTTTAAAAAGTAAAAAGCACATGCACATACGTTTAAGGGAAATAATTAATTTAATCCTTTTCGGAATAACGGTGTAACATAATACAATGTGGAAAAAGTGCTGTGAAGACTTTCTGGGTGCACTGTAGATGTGCTAACATTGGTGGCCTGGACAAATTTCCAAACTGGCCTTAATATCGTCATGGCAACCTAATCATCCCCAACTTTCAATTGGCTTATTCATCCCTCCCCCCCCCACTTCTCCCAAGGCCATTGTTGAAAATGAATAGCTGTTCTCAGTCAAACTGCCTAGTAGAATAACGGAAAAACAATTAATAATATTCAACACGTTACCAAGTCCAGAGCCTAACCACACCTCCTTTGAGGCTTGAGTCTACAATACATTTTCCAAAATCAATTCCCTATCCACATACAAATATTTCTTCTTAGTCACTATCTTTGCCCTTACATTGAATTACAGAACTGATGGCCAATGCTTTTCCTTTGATTCTTCCTCTCGCATGATGGACATATATAATCCCTAGACAGTAGGACATGTCAGAGTTCCTTGTTGTATATTGTAATTAATCTTTTCTCTCTCTTTCTCACTCTCTGTCACTGCACCCTTTTGTTTTGACTGAGCAGTGGATAGTAACTGTTGTGAATACGGTAAGAAAGAGGCTTGCTTTTCCACTGAAGCGAGAGACAGCATCTCACTTCCAGAAAGGAAGAGCGGGCATAATGCAGCAACGTGCTGTGAAAAATGATCAGATTCATAATCGTGCATTTCCTCAAAGATAAAATGAATGTGATATAGGTGGGATTACAACTCCGCTGTCAAACAGACCTGTCAGCTCACGTCACCACGTCACGTTCCTCACTCGAAAACCCCCCAGCCAATGTCTGACTACCCCATTCCAGCCGCCTACATGTTTCCATTTCCAGCCGTAATAGTACCAATCTTTATTCCATTTAAACCATCTATTCCAGCCTGCAGGGCTAAAACCGCTCCCTCAATCTCTCCACCTGAAAAGTTACTAACTATCCCCAACAGACACGCTTTGCTTTAGCTGCCTGGCAGGAGGCAGACAGTTTAGCAGCGAGTGCTCGTTTGTCATGCTGCTCCTGTCACCTACAGCCTACCCTAGGAGGTGGCTGCAGATGGGGAGGGGACGGGATGAATTGGATTTGGGTGAGCGATTGTGTCAGAGTGGCGGAGTCATCCCACGGGGGATGGATTTGACACAAGGTGTGGGCACGGCGAGCCTGTGGTGAGGTGATGAGGTGGGGGTGGATACGTCGACTCACTTTGTACATTTCTCCCTGGCTCTTTATCATCTATATATGTATGTCTATATATGTGGCTATCTACGTATCTATCTATGTATCCATCTATCTATCCATCTAGCTATGTCTATACCTATCGATCTTGGTAAATGAACACAGAAAATATCTGTTGGTTATTGAGCACAGGAAGTACAGTATGTTCTGGTTGGCTAAGGAGCATAGAAAGTATGGTTTGGTTGGAGAAGAAGAACAGGAAGTATTTATTTGTTGGTTCAGGAGCATAGGAAGTACAGTATGTATCGGTTGGTAAATGAGCACATAAAGTATGCAGTTGGTAACTGTATTGATGATCTGTTTCTGCGTTTGTGTTAAAGAGTGCATGCATGTGTGTTTGTGTTAGCAAACTACTTCACGTTTAAATATCACTTACCCTCACACTGCACTGCACTCGGGTCATATTTATCGTTCACAAAACCTTTCCTATTGGTATGTGAGTTAAATTATGTGCTACATTCTTTTTTTCTGAAATTGCTCTTTCTTAATAAAAATATATTCACTTCCGTACCCAGCAGTCGACACAGCGTTTCATTTCAAGCTGGAATTTATTTAATGATTTACAATATAATGTCCGTCACTCACAACATGTATTTTCTGTCTTGAACACATTACAATTTTCAAATGAAGTGAATGTGCATGTCTCAGCTAATGCGCCGCCCCCCCCTCCCCTCACAGATGCGACCATCCTGAGTTACGACGGCAGTAAGTTCATGAAGATCCAATTGCCGTTGGTGATGCACACGGAAGCGGAGGACGTGTCGCTGAGGTTCCGCTCCCAGCGGGCGTACGGCGTCCTGATGGCCACCACGTCACGTGACAGCGGAGACACGCTGCGGCTGGAGCTGGAGACCGGCCGCGTCCGCCTCACGGTCAACCTAGGTAACGCCGCGCCGCCTGGCCCGGCTGCTCCTGGCACAGTCATAACAACACAACACCCACAGTGCATATAGCCTATGGATCACATAACACGGTCAAAACCTGCTGTTCCTAACTGTACACACACTGACTCCAACACATAGCCCACCATGGCTGACACGGGTTCTGTGTAAACACCAGCAGCTTGTTTATTCTAACACAGACACTCTGTCTGACTGATCCTGCCTCACACACTAATGCAGATGTACTGTACCGCACTGTTGATGCATAGAAGGGGATGAGGTACAACCCTTCAGTGAACAGAGTCTGCGGCTCTCCGCTCACTGCCAGATGAGCGCGTTGTCCCGCCGATCCAGCAGGGGGTGCTCTGTCTTACCCCCTCATTCCTACCCCACCCCCGTCTCCACCCCCTCCATCTCTGTCCTCCCTGATCCCTAGATAATGTATTTGATGACTATTACTAATAATTCTAATACGGATAGTATATGCCACTACGATTTCATTAAAACCTTTTTAATCAGGTGCACATGATCCCGGCGGGAATTGAACCCATAACCTCGGTGCTGCCGTAACCAGAACCATAAGCTAAATATAAGTCACATTTCCCATTATCACCAAAGGTAAAATATACTGTCAGGGGTACCCCTCTTAGCCCCATACCTAAAAGAGCCAGACAGCCAGCTCTCCTGTAAGCCTCACATCCTTACTCTGGACCCTGTTTTATATGGAACTGGAATTCCATTGTAGCCTTGAAACCTAATTACAGGTGCTGTCTGTGCCCCTTTGAGGTCCAGTCACTTCCCACAGTACTTAGCTGTAGACCTCTGTTCACCCCCAACGGGATATCCGACAGCTACAAGGCTGACACGCTGCATGACAGCTGACCTGTCTTTCAAGGTTTCATCCTTGCTTGACTTCATTAACTTGCTCCATCCAGCTACTGATGCAGTGAAGGGCTTTGTGGCTCCTACTTAAGTCCATGTACATTCACTGGTGGTGAGAGGTAACACAGAGGTCCAATATTCAATATTGTCTCCTGTATAGAACTACGGACCTGATTAAGATGGCTGACATGATTGGCTCATTCTAGAACTCCTGTCGACAGCAGTGGCGGTGCGTGGCAATTTTTACCGAGGAAGCCAGTGAGGTTTGCATGGAAATCATATTTATATTGCCTTACATAGGCGCCAATTTATGTTTTCCTCCGTGGGTGCTCACGGGCGTGCACACCCTTTAAATAGTAAAGAAGTCAAAAATGTTTGCATTTTAGAAATCAGAACCTTAGGAAATGGACAGCGGCCGACACAAGCACACACGCCTATTAACTTGATAATAATGCCGGCTATCTTTCAATTCAGGACAGCAACACTTCTCAGAAATACAGATAGGATTGGAGATTAAAAGTTTACCTGACACGTAACTGCGATCAGCTTCGTGGGAAATTAGGAATCAATGCCACCGCTCCACTCAGCGACAACTGCAATGTTAACTTTAAATGAATGTAGCCTACCGGCAGTCTGGCACACGATGTGGGTGCTCGAGCTCCGGAGCACGCACGGTATCGGCGCCTATGTTGCCTTATGATAACATAATGACTGTTGAAACGAATTCTTGAAGTCGAAGAGTATAATGATCAATAGACTGAGCAAATGCTGAAATTATGTCATTCTGAATTGTCTTTGACATACACGTAAATGTAGTAGCTCATGCTAGGTGCTCTACTACGGT
>JACXGM010022380.1:0-16161 GCA_016801145.1 Umbra pygmaea | reverse complement strand
CTTTAGTTTTAGAGCCCATGTTATCTGTTTCTATGTAGCCTGACAGCTTTGGTTTAAAGTCCATGATGTCTGTTTATATGAAACCTGACAGCTTTGCTGCTTACACTTCGTTGTATGTTCTTATATGGCTTCATATATTTTCTGCCAACCTCTGTTCTATGTTTCTACAGTGCCTTGCAAAAGTATTTCGCCCCCTTGAACTTTTTGACCTTTTGCCACATCAGGCTTCAAACATAAAGATATGAAACTGTAATTTTTTGTGAAGAATCAACAACAAGTGGGACACCATCATGAAGTGGAATTAAATTTATTGATTATTTCAATTTTTTTAACAAATAAAGAACTAAAAAATTGGGCGTGCAAAATTATTCAGCCCAATTATAAGTTAATACTTTGTAGCGCCAACTTTTGCTGCGATTACAGCAATAAGTCGCTTGGGGTATATCTCTATCAGTTTTGCACATCGAGAGACTGACATTTTTGCCCATTTGTCCTTGCAAAACAGCTCGAGCTCAGTGAGGTTGGATGGAGAGCGTTTGTGAACAACAGTTTTCAGTTCTTTCCACAGATTCTCTATTGGATTCATGTCTGGACTTTGACTTGGCCATTCTAACACATGGGTATGTTTATTTGTGAACCATTCCATTGTAGATTTTGCTTTATGTTTTGGATCATTGTCTTGTTGGAAGATAAATCTCCGTCCCAGTCTCATTCTTCCAGAATGGTCCTGTATTTGGCTCCATCCATCTTCCCATCAATTTTAGCCATCTTCCCTGTCCCTGCTGAAGAGAACCAGGGCCAAACCATGATGCTGCCACCACCATGTTTGACAGTGGGGAGGGTGTGTTCAGGGTGATGAGCTGTGTTGCTTTTACACCAAACATAATGTTTTGCATTGTTGCCAAAAAGTTCCATTTTGGTTTCATCTGACCAGAGCACCTTCTTCCACATGTTTGGTGTGTCTCCCAGGTGGCTTGTGGCAAACTTTAAATGACACTTTTTATGGATATCTTTCAGAAATTACTTTCTTCTTGCCACTCTTCCATAAAGGCCAGATTTGTGCAGTATACGACTGATTGTTGTCCTATGGACTGACTCGCCCACCTCAGCTGTAGATCTCTGCAGTTCATCCAGAGTGATCATGGGTCTCTTGGCTGCATCTCTGATCAGTCTTCTCCTTGTATGAGCTGAAAGTTTAGAGGGACGGCCCGGTCTTGGTAGATTTGCAGTGGTCTGATACTCCTTCCATTTCAATATCAATCGCTTGCAGAGTGGTCCTTGGGATGTTTAAAGCTTGGGATATCTTTCTGTATCCAAATCCGGCTTTAAACATCTTCACAACAGTATCAGGGACCTGCCTGGTGTGTTCCTTGTTCTTCATGATGCTCTCTGTGTGATAGGACCTCTGAGACTATCACAGAGCAGGTGCATTTATACAGAGACTTGATTACACACAGGTGGATTCTATTTATCATCATTAGTCATTTAGGTCAACATTGGATCATTTAGATATCCTTACTGAACTTCTGGGGAGTTTGCTGCACTAAAAGTAAAGGGGCTGAATAATTTTTCTCAAATTCGTCAGTTTTATATTTGTTAAAAAAGTTAGAAATATCGAATAAATTTTGTTCCACTTCATGATTGTGTCCCACTTGTTGTTGCTTCTTCACAAAAAATTACAGTTTTTTTTCAAACCTTACCAGTCACGATATTTTACAAACTCTGAAAGTCCAAACCTAACCAGTCACAATATTTTACAAACTCTGAAAGTCCAAACCTAACCAGTCACGCTATTTTACAAACTCTGAAAGTCCAAACTTAACCAGTCACGATATTTTACAAACTTTGATAGTCCAAGCTTAACCAATCTTGCAGGTGCATTAGACAACTGCTGACTTTTCATTTTTTTATTCAGGTAAGATAAAATGGCTGTTTGTGCATTATGGAGTTGTATGCTAATGTTAACCAATGTCTGGCCCATCTGGAGACCAGGGAATCACAACCAATTGCAGTGTAAAAAAGAATGATGAGTGTGGAAATCCACACCAGTAATAAAATGCACTGCAGTTTGTTGCTACTCTCTTTTTTCATGTAGCTTAATAGAGTTTCTGCTTGTGCCTGATTCCTTTCACATATTTCTATGTTTCTCTGTAGGCTGATAGCTTTGCTGCCTTTCTTTGTTCTGGTTCTACATGTTTTCTATGCTATCAGACTCTGTGATGACTCACCTTTATCCTCGCAGTATCTTGCTCACTGGATTGGCTGCTCTTCCCAGGATGGATGGAGGACTTGAGTTTGTCCAGAACCGACCGGCCCTCAGATCGTTCTGCACGTCTCTTTTCCTCTGGAGTGAGGGGCTTCACTGGGTGAGGACTGTAAAGGAAACATAAATTACATGGGTCACTAATCTGGCCTTTCAGACAAGATGTAATCAGAGAATTCCCATTTAGACTTGATATTAGTCAGATCAAACAGAGAGATCAGAAATACTGTAACTGAAAGGCAAAGGCAGAGACTCTAGATCATGTTGAAACACCCCAAATCCATCAGTCAAGGAATCAGATCATGTAAATACAATCCACCATTACCTATTAGGAAACAATTAGGGGAAATACAGTAGTTAGCAATGTTATGGACTGGTCCTACCTTACCTTGCAATGTTATGGACTGGTCCTACCTTACCTTGCAATGTTATGGACTGGTCCTACCTTACCTTGCAATGTTATGGACTGGTCCTACCTTACCTTGCAATGTTATGAACGGTCCTACCTTACCTTGCAATGTTATTGACTGGTCCTACCTTAACATGCAATGTTATGGACTGGTCCTACCTTACCTTGCAATGTTATGGACTGGTCCTACCTTACCTTGCAATGTTATAAACGGTCCTACTTTACCTTGCAATGTTATGGACTGGTTGTACCAAACCTAGTAATGTTATGGACTGGTTCTACCCAACCTAGTAATGTTATTGACTATTTCTACCCAACCTAGTAATGTTATAGACAGGTCCTACCTCCCCTAGAATGTTACAGACTGGTCCTAACCCAGCTATGGATTTCTCTATCTGAATTCTCGATTTTGCTGAGGGAGGGGGATGGATGTGTGGGGGCATCTGGGTAGGTGATACGAGGGGGAACAGGTTAACTTCAGGACTTGTTAACCTATTAATTCTCTGCCCACAGAGAACTGGGACTATTTACCCTCTGCCCACAGAGAACTGGGACTATTTACCCTCTGCCCACAGAGACTGCTAACACGGTGAGCCTTGTGGAGATGGTGGTGGTGTTTGGGTGTCCAGAGGAAACAATGGTGGTACCACAAAGCAAAGGACCCCCGAAGGAGAGAGGAGGCAGAAGAGGCAGGACAACAGAACGCAGGACAACAGAATGCAGGACAACAGAATGCAGGACAACAGAATGCAGGACAACAGAATGCAGGACATGAAAACGCAGGACAGGAAAACGCAGGACAGGAAAACGCAGGACAGGAAAACGCAGGACAGGAAAACGCAGGACAGGAAAACGCAGGACAGGAAAACGCAGGACAGGAAAACGCAGGACAGGAAAACGCAGGACAGGAAAACGCAGGACAGGAAAACGCAGAAAGGCATTCATTGAGTCCCTGGACAAACCTACCAGTGAACATGCAACCTCACCTGTTCCTCTCATTGGCTGCCTGATGTACCTCCTGGGGCATGGCAGCATACGGTGCACCAATCACTGGCTGTGCAGTGGATAAAGTGGGTGTGGCCGAGGCTAAGGCCGCACTTGCTGATGACCTCACAGTAGCAGGAGGTGGGATAGAGGGAGTGGGGGAGGAGCTACACTCAGCGGTTAGAGAGGGAGGAGTTATAAAGGAGGTTAAGAGTTCAGAACCAAGCAGTTGGGAAGATGACCTTGAACCCATGGTTAGAACAGCAGGGTCTCTAGAGGACGATGTCGGGAGGCCCTTGACCCTGGACTCCTCAGAGAGAGAATGCTCGAGGGGGTTTTGCTCTGATAGAACATGTTGGAACGTAGCCAAAGACTCTGTGTCAAGGTGTTGCTCACAATATGAACTTAAAAGGATTCCTTCCGAGTGAGAACGCTGGAAAACTGAAGGAGACATGAGACAATGCAGGTTCTCTCTAATGTCTTCATTACCCGTATCATCATAACTGTACACACCAACAGTGGACTGGTTGGCACAAAAATTATCTGGTAGTAGTTTGGAAAGTGCTGGTGAATTAAAAGCTTCTAAAACCATACCATCCATCCTAAGTGGACTGGGTGAGGTCTTAGCTTTGGCAACAGGCATGTCTCTTTGATGATATCGGTATTGATCTAATGCTTCAGACTGGATGACATTATTTCTCCAGACATCGTAGTCAGCAGGAGGAACTGTCTTAGTTTCATCTTCTGCCTGCAGCCTGAGTCTGGCCAGAGAGAGCACATCCTCGTTGGGAAGCTCCTCCTTGGGGTACTCCTCCTCCTTTTTGGGGAACTCCTCCTCCTTTTTGGGGAACTCCTCCTCCTTTTTGGGGAACTCCTCCTCCTTTTTGGGGAACTGCTCCTCCTTTTTAAGGAACTGCTCCTCCTTTTTGGGGAACTCCTCCTCCTTTGGGAGCATCAGATTTTCTTTAGATATTACCACCTCCTCTGAGAGACTGTAGGGTTTTGAGGTCTGGTTTAGCTGAAAGTCTGCATACACACACTTGCTGTTAAAGATGGGTCTTGAGTCAGTGCTGCAAAGGATGGAACCGGGACTCCTGTCAGACACCTTGGTGTGACTCAGCATGTCGTCAAACTCCAGGCTTGGACCTGGACCAGGGCTGCTGTTGCTTAGAAAGAGCCTGGGTGGTTTAGGGGGACGGGGACTCATTCCAACGCCATGCTCCTTGGAGGTGTTCTCACAATGTGAGTGTTTACCAGATGGGCTCGTGATATAGGAGCACTGATGTGACAAAGGCTTTTC
The DNA here is from genome assembly GCA_016801145.1 of Umbra pygmaea. Taxonomy (NCBI): domain Eukaryota; kingdom Metazoa; phylum Chordata; class Actinopteri; order Esociformes; family Umbridae; genus Umbra; species Umbra pygmaea. The sequence continues at coordinate 11,205 of JACXGM010022380.1, read as the reverse complement.
GTCATCTGTAACCATGGGATGGGAAGCCTCTACAATGTCAGTTACCGTTAGATTCACATGTTCAGCATGAGTAACCAAAATATCTTCACAACCATTTGTACAATCCTCTGCTTCCACAGATGACTTATCTGGCCACATTTCACACGCTGCATCAGAGGAGACAACGACCACTGTCTCCGATGACCTGTCCACAACAGGCTTGAGCTTCAGACCTGGATGTTTGGCCGTGTGACAATGAACTGAGGGACTGTGTGGAAGACTACAGTTGTGGCAAGGAACTTTTGGAGTGTTTGTAGACACGCAATGGTCTATAGTGTTTTGGAGGTCACAGGCATGGAGGTTCGTTATCCTGTGTTCCGATGTAAGGACCAGAAGTAGTGGGTCTAATGCCACAGTGGTGTTGTTGGAGCTTTCAATCTGATTAGGTGCTGGAAACTGGATAGAGTCAATAAACCTGACTGGAGTAGGAGAACAATTTGAATTGCCTCCATTTTCTCCAGTTAAAACATAATGGTCCCAGCTTACACACTCATTCTCTGCATTCTTTAAAGTGACATCTGAATTATTTTGAATTGCTGCATGTCCAGAGTCATCCAAAAGCGCCTTTATACCTTCAGTCCAGTTTGCAGACGACTCTTCTGGAGACTTCAACCTGTCCGCTGCAAAGAGCTCAAAGTCATCCCAGTGTGCTTCATCATTCTGGGCATCCTCTTTTCTAGGAGCAACAGAACAAGATTTGGATGGTCTCTGGTTAACTGGGCTTTTGTTATCCACAAAACTATTTTGGAGGGGAGGTTTGGCCCACTGGCCGGCTCTTTCTACTTCCTCCTCCACAGTGTGGGTTCTGCTCTGCAGCTGATCAGGTTTTGGGAGGATGATTTCAGCTTTCCTCCCCTTGTCAGTAAAGTCCTGTGGGGTTGGGCAGTCTGGGGTTGTTGACAGGAAAGGGGAAGGGTTAGGGTTGTTTGACAAGGAGGGTGGGACCGAGTTCTGCTTTAGGGCATTGTCAGCCAGAATCTCCTCATAGAAAGGGTTACACAGAAGGAGAGAGAGAAATGGATTGTGTGATGATGTGAAGGGGGGGAACTGGGCAGGGGAGTTAGTGTGTTGTAAAGGGGGTGTGGGGGGGGTAGAGCAGACGGGTGGGTTAGGGGGTTGGGGGGAATTTAAAGTGGTCAGGTAGAGCCCTAAACTAGGTGACATCGCCTGGCTGTGGAAGGAAGAAAGGCACAGTCCTCTCAATTAGTCATAGTGGCAGATGTATCTGTGTTCAGTCTGAACACCTGTTCAACTGCCTGTTAATGCAAATATCTAATCAGCCAATAATTTAACAACAATTCAATGCATTTAGGCATGTAGACGTGGTCAAGACAAACTGCTGAAGTTCAAACCAAGCATCATAATGGGGAAGAAAGGACGTTTAAGTGACTTTAAATGTGGCAAGGTTGGTGGTGCCAGTAGGGGTGGTTTGAGTATTTCAGAAAGTGCTGATCTACTTTATTTTCCTGCACAAAAATCTCTCGAGTTTACAGAGAATGGTCTGAAAAAGAGAAAATACCCAGTGAGTGGCAGCTGTCTTGGTGGAAATGCCTTGTTGATGGCAGAGATCAGAGGAGAATGGCCAAACTGGTTTGAGCTGATAGAAATAAAACAGTAACTCAATCATTACACCTTTGGTATGTGGTGGAACGGGAGATTCGTAAGATTTACAGTTAGTTAATAAATATGTGTTAATACGGTGTTGGTGCGTTATTCCTACCAATTCACTCCTCATAGTGCATAGAATAAATGCCAAATTCATGGATAAAATATATGACTTCATCGCCTATCGATGATGTTTGGACACATCTATTCAACTATGTGTAGTCAGACATCGCACAGCTCTAGATTATGTGCAAATTACACCAGTGGGGTAGAACAGAGATTATGGGGGGGTGTAAATAATCAACAGTGTGCAAATGAGCAGGGGCGTAACTGTCATACCCACAAAACCCACCTTGCATTGGGGCCCCCTACGTGGGGAGGGCATCTGGAGACGGCCTTCTATTTCACAGATCTTTTGTCCTTATATCTTGAGGGGTTGTGTGTGGCCTTCAATATGGTCATGTTTTTCGCGGTTTTCTGCGGTCATTTGTAATACAACTAGTGTTTACCAGCTCAGCTGTCTGCAATTTTTTCATCCAATCAGCACATCTGGGGGGGGGTTGGGTGTTTAGCATTCGAAACATAATGACTAGCTGAGTGCCAATCAATGCAGGACTGGGTGACGTGAGATTGGTGTCACCTTTCTGTTTTTCTGTTTTTTTCGATTGTTTCTTGGCCTCAACATCTCTGAGTTATTAAATACAACAAACATCTGCTGGCAATTGTTGTACATCATTGTTGTACATCTAAAGACAGCTCTTCATGCAGCAAATTTCCTTGGCTACTACGATAACCTAGCCTAGAAATTTAGACGCACCCTAGCGGCAGCAAATATAATTTGCAGCTAGGGTCAGTCTAGCAACTCTCCGTTGGCTTGCGAGATCGAAAAAACAAATTCTGGTCAGGCCAGTCACATCGCGTATAGAGTCGGTGGGCGGGCGTAACGTAATTACGGAAAAAAAAGTAGATGCTGCTGGCGAACAGCTATCTTTCGAATCGGCTTAGGCCGCGACTCTGGAAGACTGGAATTAAGTTTTCCTTTGAGAAAAGAATGGCACTAAAGTCATTCTTACAAAAGGAGGATGTGTTCGGAGTTTTGCCGACCGGATACTTCGTCGCTCTGGTTGGTTGTGGAATTTGAAACACAACCGTTTATCCCGCCCCTCGGATTGAGCCCTGCCAATGGTGAGTTCCCAGACCCTACAAAAAATTAAGAAAACGCACACCTGGTGTAGGCGAAGTGCTGGCTACTGGAGATATACTGTTAGAGAAAAAAAAACAGCTGCACACTCTATGCTCTGATGCGAAATAGGTTTAATCAACTCCAACGTTTCGGCAGACAAGCTGCCTTCATCAGGGTTTCATGGTGAAGGTTTCATCAGGGTTCCCAGACCCAACATCTTGATGTGGGTTTGGCTTGTCAGGTTACGATAACATGTTTATGAAGGAAAATTAGCAAACAAAAAAATGCTAGCAGTGCACTAAAATGCAAATGAAAAATGAAGAATTCACATCGAAACTACCAAAAACATCAATATTAAATCAATATTAAATCACTATCAGGAGGAATTCTACTGGAAATAAAGGTACAATGGATTAGTGTTACTGTTTGTGGTGCTCTGTTTGCACATACATACTGTACAGATGTCTGTCATCTAATTTTGAGGCACTTGTACCGCATCAATTTACAGTACATTAAGTGAACATACTGGACTATTACAGACGGAGAGTGGTGCTAGACCCTTTAAAATGGTCTTAAAATGCAGCCACATTCTACTGTGCAATACGTGATCTGATCACAACGTTTAGTATATATAATGGTATATATAAACAGAAATCACACTTTTTAGATATTATTGTACACTCAAGACAATTACAAACAATTTTAATAATAAGGTACAATGCCTCTTCAAATAGATCTGAAAATCTATATTTGGCTATTGCCTTTGCACAATTTGTAATCATAGTTAATATTGTAATCATATTTAAATCCTCCATCGTAGGGCTGGGAGGTATGTCTTAAATTTAATACCCCGATATTTTTCAAATGTTTGACGGTATCACAGTATTTAAAGGTATTTAATTTTTTAAGTAAAGGGTTGAAAGAAATTAATTTGTTCGTTCATTATGATTTTTTGTTGGAACACCAATAAACAAGACTGGGTAAGTAAAAGTAGTGCTATTGTTTAAATCTTTATTAAATGCAGGAATACTAATAAATAACTTTGCAACCGCAAAAAAACAATCCTATCCGCTGTCTATGGCTTTAGTACTGAACCGTGGCATGTCATGGCACCACCACAGTACTTGCTTAGGTTTATGAATTACAAAAAAGTCCCACTGTCATTTAACTAGATTAACTACTGGTATAGTTCTGACAATCAGACATGGTTTCACAGGTTCTCAGCACGGAATAATAGCATTTGAACTCGAGACAAACAACCCCCATAAGCTTTTTTCCCATGTTATAACATCGGTCGAGTGGCTTAGTGCATGCGCTAATAGAACCAAGCGTGTATATGCCGTCAAGAGCATGCCAACTGTGTAGGTGGCAGTATAACGAAAGGCTGAAGCCCACGTTAGCCAATCAGATTCCCAAAAGTAGCCAGATGAAAATGTAAACATAGGTCGCACTTTTGGCGCAGGTGCATGTTCTGGCGCATACTGTGACGTCGGCTGCCTAAACCTCAGTTTTCCTTCGTTTACATGCCAACAGAGTTTTCAAAATCTCCACTTTAGCCGGAGTTTTTAGAAAGAATCGTTTTGAAGGGCGAATTCTCTGTTTGCGTCTAAACGAAGGGCACAAACGAAGGGAAATATCTCTGTTTTTCAAAAGAACCGTCCGTGTACGTGTAAACGGGATCTTAAACCAAACCATGTCCACACTATCGACGTTGCACCCTTTTTAACAACACATTTTTCACTTGCTGCTGCGCGGATAATTCTACCTGCACCCTCCATTGTTTTTTTCCACCGTTTATCTAACTTCCAGGTGTTTGTTTCTCACGTGTGTTTGTGTGTGTCCCGCAGTGGGCATTAAGATTTTAGGGGCGCAGTTTATTCCAAAATAAGATTATTCTCAGTTATTGCAGCTGGCGGAATGACATATGAAAAAAATACCGGTAACGAATATAGCATACTGCTACATACATGAATACCGGTATATAGTTTTTTCCGGTATACCTCCCAGCCCTACTCCATTGTCTTCTATAGTCATAACTAGACTTTATATTGCTAAATGTCTTGTTTAGAAAGCGATTAATGGTGACATAGCCTACATGTTGTAACGAACTTCGGTATTGCAGGAGTAGGCAGGAGTACATGTAACCCACATTTATTGGTGAACTAGACAGAGTGCAAATCTGAAGAGCTGGCGAACTATATAGAGTAAATCCTCAATATGTCCACCACCCCCTACTATACATAACGTGGTATAGGCATGGAATGGGAACCAGAGAGCATACTCTTAACAGGTATTACTAAGGTATATTAACGTGTTACCGGCACGAAGTGTAACAACTGAACATATGAACCAGTTCCTCTCCCCACAGGTTGCAAAGAACAATGACGCACACAGCAAGCAAGCAGAGGGAACACTTATACAAACACTAAGTGGAGACAACTGATGATCATGATAATAAGTGGAAAATGAAGACAGGTGTGATGAAGTCCAAAACATGAGAAAATGAAATTGAATTTGAATCCAAACCCTCCATGCCTGTTCTCATCCTAGAATATGACACATGTACACATTCCGTGAAACCTATATTTTTGGCCCTCAAATGAAAAGTAAAAATGGGGCAATGCACATGCAAACTGTATGTTACAAAGTCCTTTTGATATTTTGGTTCAGCTGATGGCTTTACATGTGATTACTTTCTTTCCATATAATCGATCGGTTGTGAGTGTTCAGGTGAAAACTTTACATGTGCAATCATTGGTAAGCAGCTCTGATAGCTGACGTTTAAAAAAATTTAGGGAAATGGGAGTCTCCAGCTTTCATTGCAACCTAAGCTGTTCTCAGTCCACTTGGTAAAATAAAGATAAAACTAAAACATCAAAAAGCTTTTAGTTTTTTTTGGAGTTCATTCCAGTCACTAGCAGAAGAGAATAATAATTATTAATTAATATACAGCCAGGAAGTGTTGGCTTTAGAGGTGACCAGTGAGATGTACATGATAGAGGGAAGGCTCCGGATTGGTGTTGCTATGGTGATGAGGTGACCAGTGAGATGTACATGCTGGAGGGAAGGCTCCGGGTTGGTGTTGCTATGGTGATGAGTGAGATTTACATAGCAGGGACTTATAAATTACTTGAAACCAGTGGGTTTGGCGACGATTATGTAGTAAGGACCAGTCAAAGAAAGCATAAATGTTACAGTGGTGGGTAGTATATGAGGCATCAGTGACAAAACGGATGACACTCTAATAAGACTGCCTCCAGTTTGCTAAGGAGAGCGTTGAAGGCTATTCTGTAAATGACATACACGGATCAGCCATAACATTATGACCATTTATGACTAATATTGTGTAGGTCTCCTCTTTGTCACCAAAACCGCAGCCCCATACACAACAAACTGTGATGCACTTTGTGTTCTGACATCTTTTTATCAGAACCAGCATTCATTTTTCAACAATTTGAGCTACAGTAGCTCGTGTTTTATATCAGACCACACAGGCCAACCTTCACTCCCCATGAGCATCAATGAGCCTTGGCCACCTATGACGCTTTTCCTTCCTTGGACCACTCTTGAAAGGTACTGACCACTGCAGACCAGGAACACCCCATAAAGGCTACAGTTTTGTTATTTACTGACCACTGCAGACCAGGAACACCCCACAAGGGCTACAGCTTTGTTATTTACTGACCACTGCAGACCAAAAACACCCCACCAGAGCTGCAGTTTTGCTCTGACCCAGTCATCTAGCATCACAATGTGGCCCTTTTCACAGTCGATCAAATCCTTTCCCATTTTCATGTTAGGCAGCAAGTAAACATTTTGTCCTCAAAGTAATGTGTTAAAAGCAGGAAAAATGGGCAAGCGTAAGAGCAACTTTTACAGAGTATATGTCTCTTAGCTTCTTTTGGTTGACTGTATAACTAGCTTTCTTAGCTTCTTTTACTTAGCTGTAACTAACTCTTCTTGCTTCTTCTAGTTAGCTGTAACTAACTCTCTTAGCTTCTTATTGTTCACTGTAACTAGCTTTCTTAGCTTCTTTTACTTAGCTGTAACTTACTCTCTTAGCTTCTTTTACTTAGCTGTAACTAACTCTTTTAGTTCTTTTACTTAGCTGTAACTAACTATCTTAGCATCTTTTACTTAGCTGTAACTAACTCTCTTAGCATCTTTTACTTAGCTGTAACTAACTCTTTTAGCTTCTTTTACTTAGCTGTAACTAACTCTCTTAGCATCTTTTACTTAGCTGTAACTAACTCTTTTAGCTTCTTTTACTTAGCTATAGCTAACTCTCTTAGCATCTTTTACTTAGCTGTTACTAACTCTTTTAGCTTCTTTTACTAAGTTGTAACTAACTCTCTTAGCATCTTTTACTTAGCTATAACTAACTCTTTTAGCTTCTTTTACTTAGCTGTAACTAACTCTCTTATCATCTTTTACTTAGCTGTAACTAACTCTTTTAGCTTTTTTTACTTAGCTGTAACTAACTCTTTTAGCATCTTTTACTTAGCTGTAACTAACTCTTTTAGCATCTTTTACTTAGCTGTAACTAACTCTTTTAGCATCTTTTACTTAGCTGTAACTAACTCTTTTAGCATCTTTTACTTAGCTGTAACTAACTCTTTTAGCATCTTTTACTAGCTGTAAATAACTATGAGGTCAGGCTCTGATGTTGCATGAGAATGTCTGACTCGCCAATTCCAATTCATCCCACAGGTGTTCAATGGGGTTGAGGTCAGTGCTCTTAACAAGGCCACATATTTTCTTTCACATCACACTCATTGCTGTTTGTATCTACCCTCTGACCCCTATATTAGTCAGTAGTGCTGGTTGTATTTGCCCTCTGACCCCTATATTAGCCAGTAGTGCTGTTTGTATCTGCCCTCTGACCCCTATATTAGTCAGTAGTGCTGGTTGTATTTGCCCTCTGACCCCTATATTAGCCAGATTTGCTGGTTCTCACCTGGGTCGGTTGTGGCTGTCCTTGGACCTGAACCAACCTTTGTGTTGGTCGTCCATTGGACCAGATGCAGAGCCTGATGGATTTTCAGCCAGAGCCTCCCCATGGTTCCTGCTCTGGTTCTTCTCCTGACTGTCTCCATGTAATTCCTCATCTCCTCCACCCATCCCCTGACCAGCTTGCATCAGAGCTGCTGCAATGGCCTCCTTCTCCTCTTTCCCTGCCTTGTCGAAGGACCAACGGCGTCCGTCCGCAGCAGTTCCTTTGGAAAAGGGGACAAGGACCTCCTCCCTTTGCTGGTTCAGGTTCTGGAGCGACTGGGACAGAGGCAGCCGTTTGTTCACCAGAGCCACTACAGGGTTGATCGGGCCAGGCTCCGTAGGGTGAGGGGTAGTTTTGTACACATGGCTTCCATTGATGCAGACGGGCTGGGGAACAGGGATGTTGATCTCTCCGGACTCATCAGTGAACTCACAATTGTAGGATGCCAGCTTGGGAGACGTGTGCTCTACAGAGGTGAGGAAAGAGACAATCCAATCAGAAAAACTACAAATATTAAGAATAATCCAATTGTTGGACAAGAAATGACAAAAGAAGGATTATGATAAAACTATCCTCAGCTCTGACACTTTCTCCAATATTTTAAACCAAAGTCCAATCAACCCCAAAAGACATCAAAGCAGAGACAGAAACGACTGTGTGAACAGCAACCTTGTAAAATAAATACTTTGCATTATCGTCAACAGCAGTCATCAATATTCTGTCAGTAAAAAATGTACTGAGCAAATGTCAAATTGGCTTCTTAATAAAACAATAGACCATCCGTACACTCTGCAAATTCTACAGTAATAAATTAACAAAGATTCTTGTTTTCTTGATTTCAGAAAGCTTTAGATATTTTTGGCATGAAAGTCTACTGTACAATTGCAATGGGGGGAAACATTTTAAAAAATCCAACAAAAATGCAGATTTCTTCCTTCAGATCCGAGGGTTGAGAGAAGGATGCATATTGAGTCCCAGTCCTTTCAACATTTATATTATTAAGAAAAAGGCAACAGTTCAGGACAACTCTGCACCCCTGGCCTCCTCACCTTACTAGACGCCAAAGAAATATATAAATTATTTGTAGATGGTTAGGTGATTCTGTCTCCAAAACTCAAAACCCTCAATAACACAGGCACTACCGTATATCCAACTAATTATCAAATTCACAAAATAAATTATAAATTTCACAGCCACATTCAGAAAAGTGACTCACATTTTCCAAAACAAAGTCCTCATCTACAGGTAGAAGAACGTAGAGAAGCGCTCCCTTACTTTCCCTTAAATATTTAGGCTCTGTTCACAAACCCCATCAAACAACTCAGAGCCCCAGGAGAGCACAATCAAACGAATCAACCAACAAACAAACTGTGAATGCTACTTTGTCCTAAACAGAGTACATAGTTAACAGAAACCTTGATAGTGTACCGTCTCATGAAGCACGACTCTGAGGTTGTCATAGCTAGACCCGTATCTCAACAGAAGGCAACATTCATACACCCTGAGGTGGATGCCGAGCTGCATTCCAAAACTCTGAATGTATGAACAAGTCGGAGACACATATTACCTCAGACCAATCACAACGAATTTGAAATCAGACCAAATATGGTAAAACTCGAGTATCTGTAAATAATTTATTATTTTGTTCTTGAAGTAGAGAAACATGCGAAGGATATATTTATTTGTTTTACCTTTTCATTCCAACCAACTCATATTACACTACACTACTACTCACTACACCTTGTATCTATAGAGTAGCTTTCATTTAAATATGTCACTGTTGTTATTTGTAACACTTGTATTTCTATTTTATTTTAGAAAATAATCAAATGTTTTCCATGCCAATGAAGCAGCTTAAGTAGAAATTCTATTTAGAGAAATAATATTATAATATAATATTAACATCCAGCAATGAGGAAAATGTATATATTTAAACATATAGTGTTTAACTAGTGATGGAAATAATTCAGGGCTATCGGTCAGTCATTAGTGGTGTGCTTTGAGGCTCTGGGGTTACAAAGAGGAGGTGAATACAGCTAGTTCTTCTCACCCGGGCTGTCTGCCGTCAGGTTGCTGCTGTTGCTGGGTGAGTTGGACAGGTCAGACACCACCACGGATATCCCAGCCGTAGGACTCAGACTCCCTCCTCTCGATGACGACTCACTACTCTCCGACCCCAGCGATGTGCTCGACCTCGTATCCGAAGACTTTCTCAGCTTCCCTCGCAGGAAGAAGTTCCTCATTTTACTCCTCCGCCCCTCCCCGCCTTCATCGTCCTCATAGTCTTCCTCCCCGCCACCGTCGCTCGGCAACCGGTTCCTCATCCGGGAAACAGGCCCGTATCCGCCGATGATGACTGACGGCACATCTTCGTCAGAGTCCCGGGCGATCCTATTCTTTCCCTTGATGCGGTCCTTGATTTTGCCAAAGGTGGAGCGGGGTTTGTCTTTGCCCAGAGAGAGGTCATACATGCTGGCTGTCAGGTTGTTCTTGGTGAACTGCACCGTCACCTGGATGTCTCCTCTTTCCTTCTCCTTCTTGCCTGTCTTAGAGTTGAGCTTACACCACCTGAGCAAAAATAATGTTACACTTCAATATGGAAAACTGACCAAATTGTAGTGCTGGTATTTTATACAGTTAATAAATAAAATGACCAATCATTATTCTTTGATTATTTGAGCCACACCACCAACTGAACAACTAACATATTTCACACTGACCAATAATAAATTATCCTGATCACATATAAATTAATTTGGATCTAGTCACAAACCTATTGACATGACTGAAATGATTAGACAAATGAATAGGGCATTTCCAACCATAATGCAGTGGTAATAGTGTTATAAGACATAAGGGATCAGAAAAAGAGGGACAGCAACTGAATAACGCCATTGTTCATTGGAATGGGGTTAATCTAGCCTTACATCCAGAGGGAGTGTACTATTAAACACATTGAAAGAGTGTGCAGCAGCCGCGGTCGGTGGATCTTAATTGGGGAGGACGGGCTCGTATTACGCTCGGAACCGGAGTGAATGGAATGGTGCGCAACGAACAAAACCAATTGTTTTTTTGATTTGCACACATTCCATTCACTCCGGTTCTGAGTGTAATACGAGCCCGTCCTCCCCAATTAAGATCCAACGACCGCGGCTGGTGTGTAGCGTGTAGACTTTATAGTGTGCAGACTGTGTAGACTGAGTAGTTTGTAGACTGTATAGTTTTTAGTGGGCAGACTGTGAAGATTGAGTAGTGTGTAGACTGTAGGGTGTAGACTGTATTGTGTCAACTGTGTAGATTGAGTAGTTTGTAGACTGTATAGTGTGTAGTGTGCAGACTGTATAGATTGTGTAGTGTGTAGACTGTAGTGTGTAGGATGTAG
>JACXGM010022379.1:0-16751 GCA_016801145.1 Umbra pygmaea | reverse complement strand
GGTCTAGAACCCTGCAACTTTAGTTTATCCAACACTGTCACTATCTTTTGTTGGAAACCTATACAGACTCTGTCTGCTAAACAGCTTTGTTCCATGAAATTTTCTAACTTTATTTTATGTTGTAAAAACATGTTGTCTGTCTTGCACTAAAACACTATCTTGCTTTAAAGCCATGATGGCCGTTAACTGAGAACTGAGATGCCATACCCTAACCACGGAGGTGTTAGAAGGACCCTTGAAAAAGACAAATTATTTACAAATTATTTCAGTATGTTATGCACATGTCATGTTTATCTTTCACTGTAAGTAAAATATAATTTCTGAAGCATTTTATAAACAACATAGCTGGATAGTTTCTTTAAAACCTTGTGTAAACTATGGTTTACATACTACATAGTGAACTATGTTTTACATTGATTGTCTGACATCCAAACTGTAAGTAGTAATTGTAGTATAACTATATACACTTATGCCTTGCTGTAAAGTATATTTAACCATTATATTATGTCTAATTGAACATAGAAACTCTTTTTTTCAGTAAAAAAAGGTTTAGCATCTTACATCTACAAGTGTGTGTCACCCACGCCAATCTACAAGTGTGTATCAAACACGTGAAAACTCTGAGTGATCTGGAGCTTGACTGAATGAAACATGTCTAGAATACAAACCCCTAACAGGCTTCTTAAAGCCTGTTGTTAATGTGAAACCGAAAAAATAATATTATATATAACCTATAAATATATTGTGTTGCTAAAGGTCGCAACTTTAACAAAACTGACTAACTTCGAAACCTAAACAGATCTACAGTTAAACACTGTTGATGAGTCAAATCATTTGTCGATATCCTATTAGTTTTAATCAAATTGTTTCTAATACACAACATTTTCATATATTACAGAAAATCTATATGGTTTTATCAATCAGACTATAACAGTTTAGATAATTCTATTTCAATCTAACCCTTGGTGGTTTGGAACACTATACCAAATACTGATCTATGTAGGCTAGATATTTTGTGTTGAAACCCTTTCCCTAAATGTAACCAACAAAAAACACTTATTAATTTAAAGTCTGGTGTTAATGTGAAACCAAATTCCTTTTCTATTACATCCATAATTGGGAGTAAACAGACTATATATATTGTTCATTGCTCTTATATTTGTTTCAATTTAGGTTTTTGATCAACAATAATAAAAAAAAATACTTTTAAAGTCTGATGTTATTGTGAAACCGAAGGGAAAATAGAACTATTGTTACTTTGTAGATCTTAACCATGCACTCTATTTCAAATCATAATATATAACCCATAAATATTTTGTGTTGCTAAAGGTCGCAACTTTAACAAAACTTACTAACTTCGAAACCTAAACAGCACCACAGTTAAACAAAGTTGATGAGTCAAATCGTTTGTCTATATATCCTATTAGTTTTAATTAAATTGTTTCTTATAAACAGCATTTTCATATATTTCAGAAAATCTATATGGTTTTATCACACTAGTATTGAATTATTTCAAATTCTTCCGCCGCTGTAACGCGACCATCTAACACTATAGTAAACACAGCTATACATATGCGAATAAAACTTTTCCCTAAAATGTAACCATTTACGAGCCATGTTGTATTTATCAGTGTTAAGGCAAAGTTATCTTATGTCAATCCAATTCAACACCTATAGTGCGAACTATAAGGCAACGTGATGTAACCACCTTAACAAAACGATTCTCTTACTGAGCTAAATCTTAACTTTTGTTAAACCTTAACATCCCATATAAACATTGCTGCGTTAAACACATTAATCTAATTATTTTCTATTACAACCGTAATCGGGTGTTGATATTATCAATCTATGCTTCATTGCTCTTATATATTTTTTTCGCTTTATTTTTTTTATGAATGCAATTCGTATTTAACACTTGTAAGTTAAATTTACGTTGTTGAGTAGATGCCGATCCTTACATATGTAGCATACAATATCCAGCTTAAGATAACAGCCCACATAAATATACTTGCATAGCAAAAATGTCATATGAAAACATCAAATTGTTAATTTGTTGTAGAATAATGATAAATAAGCAACACTGATAAGACATCCTTACCGTGATTAATCAGGTTTTCTAGGGACCGTCCTTCCAGCAGAAACAAACAGGGCTCGGAATCCTATAAATGTATAGAAACATCTTTTAAGACTGTGAAAACAATGCATAATTTAATTCTCACCAGTTTGCACAGAAATATTACCTTTGGAAACGTACAACGCTGTGCTACTTTTGTCAATCTTAACAGATTGTATTCGTAAACCGTTTTGGATGTATGAAAACCGGTTTGGGGGACATTGCCCTTGATCCACCACGTTTAGATGTATTGGGAAATAAAACAAGACTTTTTTAAAGGCTATATTTAACATTTTATAGTGTGAAATGATCGAAACACGATAAACTGGGGTAAGAAAGCTATTAATTTCTAAAACCATTCTATACTTAACTCCTCTGTAAAACAGGTTTTTGTATCCCAAACGAATATATATTATCATTAACCGTTTTTTTGGGGTTATGAAACTATTACTGTAATTGTATAACATAACCTATGTAGTTCAAAAGTTAATTTATCTATTGTATGAATGTTTCATAAATAGGCTATACCATATATTTCAAAAATGTCTATAGACTGTCTATGTGTGTAGTGATCATGTTTGTATTTGGTTGACCTAAAATAATACATCCTAATTCAAACTTGTAACATTGTAATTTTATTAAATAATTTGCACCCTGCAAAACTCCTGATTCAATTGATTGAGAAAATATCTATTCTGTTTTATGATCTTAATGCCCTGTGGTTAGATCAAAATATCTGTATTTTAGTTTAAGATAGGACCCTGACAGAAACTCATGTTGTTCAAGTAGACTTTAATGCTAAAAAATATGTGTTTGCATGTAGTCAAACAGACTTGGGCTCATCCTACTGTATGTCTGAGACAAAATGGAACCAAAGGAAGACTTGCCTTAAACACAGAAATTCAGTTTGAGCCTAGGTGCCTGAACATCTTGTTTTACGACCCTTTGAAAGAAACACACACACACAGCCATGATTTAGAGAACTGAGACAACTTAGCTTGAGGAAGAAATGGCTGCCCATTTGACAGATCTTAGAATTTAGAAATCTATTATACAGACATAATAAGTAAAACATACCCCAGCAAACTGGGTTGAGAAAACAACTGTATTGGGGTTGTGTGAACTTAGCATTGTCATTAAGAATTGTATTTTAGAACTTCTAGAACACAAACACACATCTTTGACAGTCTTAAAGACAAAATGGCCATGTAGGCCTGGGAAAACAGGATCTAACACTATGAGGAGGTGATACTGTAACTCCATAGTAAACAAAGGAGACACCAACCTCTTATCAATAGAATGCCCTTTACTATTTGTGAATAGAGAGTATTGAAATAGGAGTTTCTCCCCCCTCCCTGCCCCCTTGGCTGTAGTGAGTTTCAAAGGACTGGTTAACCAACATAAACAGAGATTACACAATTTTTACCAGAAATGCATTTGCAAGTCCATTTTCTTGTGCCATAGAGAAAGAGACACACAGATACACTGGATGTTGTCCCAATAATCACAAATTGATCCAAATTGAACAGAATTTAGGTCTGTGTATAGCAAACTGACCAGATTAATACCTTTCTCACAGGTGCTTTTACAATCTTCTAGACACCTGCTTGCTGAAGCATTAAACATGATGTACAGAGAAACACATAGGGGCAGCTTAGTTTGCAGAAACCAATGGCAGCCAACAACCCTGTTTAGTGAAAAACTAAAGTCTGTCACACAACTAAATGTTCTATAATAAAGAGACACACGCAAACACACACTGAGTTAGAAGGTTAGGCATGAGAAACCTAGAGAAACCACTTTTATAAAACGTAGAGAGTTATCTACAAAACCTAAGGGTCCGAGGCTACAGTAGGATTAAAAACGCTTGGCATTTTGGACATTTTTAGATGTCTAATATTCTGAGTACTGTTAAAACAACATATTTAATTTAGAATATGTAGAAGTATCCTTTGAAAACATATCAGGATGAAATACACCTATAGGAAGCCCATGACACCCTGTCTTTGCTGACTCTGGAACTATTTGGAAACTGTAGAATGAGGGGTGGTGGGAAAGGCCTTAGGACGACCTTAGGCCCCTGGCTTGACACTGACCAATCTCCACCCTGAATCCCACTCATCAAAGTTTTTGACAGCTCAGTTTAGGGGACGGCCTGTACACTAGGAACTCCTTAATAGGTTGGAACTTACAAACGAACCAATCCCTAGTTTTAAACCCACTCGTCAAAGTTTTGACAGCTCAGTTTAGGGACGGCCTGTACCATAGGAACTCTTTAATGGGTTGGAACTTACAAACGAACCAATCCCTAATTTTAAACCCGCTCGTCAAAGTTTTGACAGCTCAGTTTAGGGGACGGCCTGTACCAGAGGAACACATATAAGGGGTGGAAAGCATCATTCCCAAGGTTTTGACACCTGTTGCTTACATGGACCAATAGGAACACACCAGGGGCAGGAAAATGGGCAGGAAAAAGGGGGTGGGGCTTAAATGGCTCGGCCAGTCAGAACCCTTAGATCCACCTGTCAAATAGCTGGTCATAATGTTTTGGCTGTTTGATGGATGGAATACTCTTTACCTCTCTTTGGTTTCTTTAAGAGGGGAGCAACATTTGCTATCTTGAAGTCTGCAGGGACTTACCTAGTGGTCAGGGATGAGTTGGTGAGGAATGGTCTGCTGGAGGGAGGAGGGAATAGGGTCGAGCGGGCATGTTTTTGCACAGCCGGATCTCACTAGCTGCAGGATGTCATATGGTGAGAGAGGGAATAAGTAAGTGCATGGGCAAGTTTGGTGGTGGAGTGACCAATAGACACACATGATTGCGTGAAAGAGAAATGGATGTCATCAACCTTCTTCTCAAAATAATTGAAAAAGTCATCAGCAGAGAGGGAAAATGGCGGGGGAAGAAATGGAGGGTTAAGGAGAGAAGGTGGAAAAGAGTTTCCTGGAGTTGGAGGATAAACCTTGACATTTTGAGTGATAGAAAGTGGCTTTAGCAGCAGACAGAGAGGAGGAGAATGTAGCAAGGTGGGATTGAAAGGATTCCAGGTCATTCTGAAGTTTAGTTTCCCTCAATTTCTGCTCAGCAGCACAAAGAGCACTTCTGTGAGCTGGTAGTATTTCATTTAGCCAAGGAGCAGGAGGGACATGTTGTACTGGCCTAGAGGAGAGGGGAGATTCAGGAGACAGGAGGGAGAAGGATTTAGGAGATGGAAGAAATGACGGGAAGGAGGAGGAGAGCGAACAAGTGTTACAGCGGTGTGAGACCTGTATAGGAGTGGAGGAGAGAGAAAAGGAGACAAAAAAGTGGTCAGACAACTGGAGAAACAAAATTAATATGAACATGTTTTTATTTTTGCATTACAAGGTATAATAACACTGCATCTTTTTTTAAATCACTTGTCGATTTCTGCAAATACAACCCCATTTCTGAAAAAGTTGGGACAGAATGGAAAAACAATCAAAAACAGTAATTTGAAAAATAAATTCACCCTGTACAATATTGAAAACACATTATTAACACATTATTTGATGTTTTACTTTGTGAATGTAATTTATTTCGATAATATACACTCTTTTCAAATCTGTTGACTGCAACACACTAAAAAAGTTGGGACAGTCAACTTTTTTCCACTGTGTAACATCACCTTTTCTTTTAACAACACTTATTAAGCGTTTGGGTACTTTATAAACCAGTTGGTTTAGAAAAAGCAGAATTTTCCCCCATTCATCCATTATGCATGTCTTCAGTTGTGTAACTGTATGGTGCCTTCGTCGCCTTATTTTGCGCTTAAAATACATTGGTATTGTCCTGCTGGAAAATGCAGAAACGTCCCAGGAAAAAAAACTGTCTGGATGGTAGTATATGTTGCTACAAATGTGTACATATCTTTCTGCATTAATGGTGCCCTCACAGATGTCATTGGCACTGACAGACCCCCATAGCATGACAGACACTGGGTTTTGGACCTGACACTGATAACAGCTTGGATGGTCCTTATCCTCTTTAGCTCTTTTGTCCAAAAACTATTTGAGCTACTGTCCATCTCAGAGCCCATAGAAATCGACAGCACTTCTAGATTTGATTGGAGATCGGAGATGGTTAACGCAGGTCTGGAGTAAGCAGGTTAATTAAACCCATATAAACACACTGCCACGACCGACTTTGCACCACTAACTGCCACCCCCTCTCCACTCCTCGGACAGCATAAGGACGCACACCCGTCTTCTATCCCCAATCAGTACCCACACTTAAATACTGACTGTTTGTCATTCAGTCTTTTTGGCTATTGTTTGTGGTAATTGTTTAATGCTACTTAATTGTATCGTTGGTCTTATTTTCCTATTTTCCTGTTGCTAGTTTACCAGTGTTTTATTAGAAGTGTGCATCATACTGTTGCTTTCTATTGCTCGTCATTTGTGGAGGGAGTAGTTTACGTTTGTTCTGCCTTGTTCAGGCTTTAGTAAAGATCATCGCATACACCCATACTACCTGCGTCTGCCTCCTAGCATCACCTCCAACCACACTGTGACACCTACTCCAGAATTTAAGAGCAGTTAGAGGTCACAGAAGGAATGTTGTATGTTACTGAAAATCTGTTGAAGTTGTTAGCACATTATTTAATAAAGGGCCAGATGTGTACACAATAGTGTAATCTGCGTAGAGGTGAATGAGGCAATCACTAGCTACATGAGCGACATTATGGATATTTATGGAGAATAGGGTCGGCCCAAGAGTCAAACGTTTTGGCACGACCATAGATTCTGCAAAAGCTCCAGACAGGAAGCCTTTAGATTTAACAGACTGAACCTGATCTGAAAAACAGTTAGTAAACCAGCTGAGGCAGTCATCTGAGAAACCAAGGCTGATGAGTCTACCAATAAGGATTTTATGGTTAACAGAATCAAAGGCCTTGGCAAAATCAATAAAAAAGGATGCACAGTAGTGCTTTCATTGATGGCATCCATGATGTTATTTATTCATTTCAGTGGGCTCGGGCAGGAACTACACTGCCATTGGCCGTATTGGGCGAAACAGAATGAAAAGCTTGGCCAGCCATAGCAAAATGCTTATTGAAATTCTCAATAATCATGGACTTGTCAGAAGTTACATTATTGCTTATTCTAAGAGCTGTGGGCAACTGGGGGGTATTCTTCTTTTCCATTGACATCACCATGTCCCGGATCTTGATTACAACATATTCCAATGCATTTTAACATGTTGTAAAAATGCTACCATTTACAGATGCATTTCAGTTATTTACCCATATTATGCATTTCTGAAAATAGTGTAACTTATTGATATCTTACGTATGTCTTACATTTTTTTGATTCTATTCATGTGTAACTGAGTGTTGTCATGGAATTGTTATTCCCTAGGTGGTCATTATGAATGAACATTTAAATTAATTAAAATATATTATTGACAAATAATAATGTATACAGTATACCAGCTGCAAATCGTTTTCTGTGTATAAAAATACTCTACACACACCACAATGACTAGTGTATACTGAATATATATGCATGTCGCTTTATCCATCTCTTGATATTTATTTTCTACTCTCACACACACACACTTGATACACACAAACTGCAATTACACACAGACCTACTGACTCTTTAACAGTTTCCACAGCAACATGAAATGGCTAAGAATAATGTATTCCACTATGGCTCCACACCATTTGCATTACCCCTTTCCTTTTTCAATATCAGGACCATACTTTCATCCCACACTGCCATTTCCACAAATGCACAGTAGCTATTTAACCCCTCCAATGAGGTAATGATAGGGAAACCAGTAAGGTCACACAATTTTTTACAGTTTTGGGTTTAGCTGCAGCTATTTTGCAGCAGTTCTGCTCATAAACTGATAAACAGTTGCAATTACAGTAATTTGCTGAATAACTTCATAAAAAAGTGTCACATTCTTTAAATCTTTATATATATGTATATATGTATATATATCAGTAAAACATAGCGTTTGCTTAAAGCTGTCTATAATGAAAAAAAGAATACTAATAATCTGTTACTTCCTGAACAGGAAACCAATTTGGTCAGTATATATTTTACTAAAATGTCAACATAATTTTTAACTAACATGTCCTTTGTGTTATGCCCTTTCTTCTCTGTTTGATTTTGTACCTAATAAATGTCAGTGTCCAGTCACAGGGGCCTCGTTAAGCCACAGAAAACCAGTGCCACGGACTGCCTATTCTGCAAGATCTGTTTACCTGGTTCCTGATTGATTAATTAGGTGACTCATTGGTTAGGATCTCTACTCACCTGGTTGTTTAAACCTTAATTGGGCCCCAAACTAAAAACAGAATACACAAGGCCCTCCCTGAAATCGGTTTGACAAGTGTGGTTTATGCAATAAGGCATAAGGGGGTATGAAACTGTAATGGCCAATGCATACTTCTTAAAATAAACTGTATATGGCCAATGCATACTTCTTAAATTAAAATGTATATGGCCAATGCATACTTCTTAAAATTACGTAATGTCTTGTAGACAAGTTAATGTATTGTTATTTATTTCGCTGCCCAAATAGGAAAAATACTGTCTACACTTTTCATTACCAGCGCGCAGCGCCATCGACCGAATGATTACATGGTCAAAATCCCGTCTTTATTATGCTATTGTGAATAGAGTTGGTTTGTAAAACACAGAAAAAAATAACACGAGTCACGACGCATGTCACAAGCATTATGCACCTGACAGATGATGTATTTTATTAGTCAAGAAAACACAAATACAGCAACCTGCTCTTAGATGGATACATTTTTTAGCTTTATATAAAGATATATAACGCAGTTCCATATCTCGTCTTTAAGACAATGAGTGATTTTAGTGGTTGTATTGTATTTTGTTTTACATTTGATGTTCTTGTCAATTTCTGAATGTTTACTTTTTGATTTGTGAATTATCACAGACTGTTGGGAAAACTATTATATTGCTGATCCATTTTTAAATTGGTTTTATTATATAAAATGTTTTTTGTTAGTTTTTATTATTTGTGTTAGTTTTACAGTCATATGCAAACGTTTAGGCACCCCTGACAATTTCCATGATTTTCATTTATAAATAATTGGGTGTTTGGATCAGCAATTTCATTTTGATCTATCAAATAACTGAAGGACACAGTAATATTTCAGTAGAGAAATTAGCTTTATTGGATGAAATAAACACAGAAAATGTGCAATATGCATCAAAATGAAATTGGATGGGTGCATAAATTTGGGCACGCCAACAGAAATATATATATATATATATATTTAGTTGATCCTCCTTTAGCAGGAATAACAGCCTTTAGACACTTCATATAGCCTGTAATGCGTGTCTGGATTCTGGATTAAATTATTTTGAACCATTCCTCCTTGCAAAACATCTCCAGTTTAGTTAGTTTTGATGGTTGCTGAGCATGGACAGCCCGATTCAAATTACCCCACAGATTTTCAATGATACTCAGGTCTGCGGAGTGGGATGGCCATTCCAGAACATTGTACGTTGTTGTTCCTCTGCATAAATGCCAGAGTAGATTTTGATCAGTGTTTTGGGTCGTTGTCTTGTTAAAATATACAGCCCCGGCTTAACTTCAACTTTGTGACTGATTCCTCTACATTATTCTTAAGTATCTGCTGATATTGAGTGGAATCCATGCAACCCTCAACGTTAACAAGATTCCCAGTACTCCTGTTTGTGGCATGTGTGCAAAAAACGCTTCTTCCTCATCACTCTCGCATACAGCTTCTCCTTGTGCAAAGTGTGCTGAATTGTTGAACGATGCACAGTGACACCATGCTGCAGCAAGAGGTGGTTTGTGGGATGTTTTTGACCATTCTATCCATTTTTTGCCTTTGCCTCCAATATTTAACTTGACCTGCCACTTCTGGCCTTAACAAGAACTGTGCCTGTGGTCTTCTATTTCCTAAATATGTTCATATATTGTGCAGTATATGATGAGGGTTGGAGGGGCCCACATTCATTTTTTCAGGGGGCCCCGAATCCTTTAGCTACGGCCCTGCACCTTGGGTCAGAGTAAGTAATCCAAAAATACACCCTGGGTCAGAGTAAGAAATCCAGCAATACACCCTGGGTCAGAGTAAGAAATCCAGCAATACACCCTGGGTCAGAGTAAGAAATCCAGCAATACACCCTGGGTCAGATTAAGTAATCCAACAATACACCCTGGGTTTTTCCTACACCCCTTTTTCCTTCTGCTCTAATTTCAGGATACCCAACCTGTGATCATTCCCACACCTTGACGAAGCAACTCTCTGTAAAGATTACTCCCAGACAAGTTAGGAAAGAAAATGATGTTTATTGAATTACAAAATAGGAGAATGTTAAATATACTTTACCAAAACCCAGGCAGTCAGACAGGCAGAGGTCCATAAACAAATCCAGGTAATGTTCAAAATCCAGGTAATCAGACAGGCAGAGTTTGGTACACTAAACAGGTTCTCAGACAGGCAGAATGATCGGAAACAAGGCAGAACAGATAAAGCGAAGTTACAGAGGATGATCCAAGACAAAATACGTAATACACAATGCAAGGGTCGGGCCAGAATAACAATCCAATAATTGTATGCTCAGTAGGAAGAAAATGAATTACTTACAATACCTCGCAAAGAGGCAATGGTGTGTGTAAGGCTTAAATACAGACTGGGTGAGAGCAGGTGTACAGAATTTGGGTGATTGAGTCCGAGTTATGGGAATTGTAGTTCTGAGCAGTCTAGGATAGGGAAGCTGTAGTTCTCAGGGAAGGGGAACTGGGGAATGTTACACTCTCAGCATTCTACGGAGAGCTGATCAGGACATGTGGGCTCCTAAATATACTGTATAATTTCCAAACTGATCTGGCTCTATTCACACTCATCACTGGGTGACTAGCCTACTAGTCTTTACCCTTCTATGCTATCATCTCTCCAATCTGTGAAATCAGTCTCCTGATTCAGCCTCACAAACATACTCATCTCTCCTTTCACATCCTATGACTCTCACTGTCCCATTTCCATCTGGGCTGCTCTGCCTTCCCAGCTGCTTTGTGGCTCAGTAGCGCACTATGAGGTCACTGACCAAAGATTCAGACTTCAGAATTAATAAAAATAAAAAACATCTGGATGACTTTTCGTACTTCTCACTCCCACTACTTCCTCTCTATTGGATGCTTGGTAACTACCTTTCACTCCATATATCAAGCATAACTACTCCATTCTCTGATCAGCCGTTATCTCTGTCAGAAAGATCCCATTGGCCCCTAAACAATCAGGTTCCGAGATGGGTCACTCACCCAACATTGCACTCCTGTCACAGTTGCTCTTGGCACTGCCAAAGCTCTATGAGCTCTCGCCTCAGGTGTGCCCCAGGGCTCGTTTCTAGGCCCACTCATCTCTATACACCAAGTTTCCTTGGCTTTGTCACATATTCACATTGTCTCTCTGACCATTGATATGCAGGTGACTCTAACTTTCTTACCCCTTGCTGGCACCCAGGTGCTGAAACATATGTTTACATACTTGGCAAACATCTGTTCTTGGATTCTAGCACACACCAAACTCCATCCACCGCCCACCAGATGAGGAAACCTCCACTGCCCACTGCTAGATTGAAAATCATCAAATTGATGCAGTGGTACTGCCGGACAGAACATTTGACCACTACACCACTTAGAACCCTAAAATCCATAATGACTAACTCCTGCACTACTCAGAACCCTACAATCAATAATGACTAACTCCTGCACAACTCAGAACCCTAAAATCCATAATGACTAACTCCTGCACCACTCAGAACCCTAAAATCCATAATGACTAACTCCTGCACAACTCAGAACCCTAAAAGCTATAATGTCTAACTCCTGCACAACTCAGAACCCTAAAATCCACAGAAATGTTAATACTGCACCAGACAGAATCATAAAATCCATAATGACCTTGAATAATGCACCATTCAGAAACCTTGTCAAAAATTACTTTGACCACTGCAACATTCAGGACCACACAGTCAATAAAGACCACTGCACCAATTATTACCAAGTACATGTTTGATTGTAACTGAGAATGTTTGTTTATTTAGGATATCCCTAGCAGTAAAAGAGTATATTGATGCATAAAGTAGGTGCAATGCTCAAATAGTTTTTTAATGATGTAATGACAACAACAGAGGAAGAATGAGGACAGAATGCAGCTGTAACAAAAAATAGGCTAGATTTATACAACAGTGCAAAGGCAAATGAAAAACCATTAAGTACTAGAATAATAATATGTACAGCATAGCTTTAGACACAAAACATTAAGACAATACTAAAGCCAAGGGTGAATACACATAATTATTGGGGAGATTGAGTACAGGTGTGCATAATTGAAGAAAAGACAGTCTGTGGTTTGATGATGGAGGGCGTTCAGTCAGTGACAGCTTCTGTAGAAGACCGAATGCCGGAATGGGAGAGATAATGGGCAGGTATGACACTAAAATACTACAACTACTTCCTGTTTCCTCCTTAAATATCCTTCCTAATCCAGACTTCACCCTAATCACTCTCTTGACATCCTTTTCTCAATGTCAGTATGATGTTGGCACTAAGGAAAAATGCACTAACAACCCTGAATCCTTCTAACTCAGATGGTTGTGCATGGTGCCAATTATACAAATATTTAATGCAAACACAGACATACATAAACAAATACAAAACCGGTGTCTTAACGCTATAATTTCATGGTAATTTGGAAAATGTTGTAGCGCTACACTTCTCTTTGGACTTCTCCAACCAGTAACCTGTCAGAAAACATCATCCATTTTAGGTAGATCGTTTTAGTGCCAATGCTACTGTAGCTCTTGACCGCTAGCTAGCAAACAAGCCTGAAAATATAAGAGTGAAAATAATTAATTAAAGGGAAGTATTTAAAGGGTGACACGTTTTTCTTAATTTGGCTACAGCACTTTGAAATGATACAATATAAATTGGGTTAAAGCACATATCTGTAAACATATTTTCAGCTATGTCTAATTGATATTATACATAGAATCCATTTATTCTGAGGTACCAAAAGCAATTCGACAACTGGCTCCAAAACCTGTTTCTTATTATGCAGGTGTGTTTGTTTGCATCGTTAGGGCATCCACTAGAGATATGTCAATGGGGTTGTTGTTCATACAAATAGCATGCAAAGGTGCGTATATGAAAACAAATAAAAAAGTTTGCTATAAGATTTTGCTAATAATTGACTTCACATGGTCCCCTGTCGAGACATAAAGTGTCACCGGTCCTTGCAGTCTAATCATGTGGATTGCTTTGCCAGGTGTGCTTTCTGTTCCAAAGCAGAACATATTTTGTGAGCAGTTTTATGGACACTGTTGTTCCCCTGAGTTAAAAAAAGTGTGTTGCTTTCTTTTAGCCAAGCACACCTGGCTATGTTATGATTGTCCCAGACAACAAATGTGTATTGTACTACTTCCTGACTGAATTGATTTTATGCCTAAATACACAATCATCCATATATCTGTCTGTGGCACTACTCTTCTCTTTACCATATTTATAATGTACAGTACACTCTAATAGCTTGAATGTATAGATATGAATGCTGTGTGCAAAAGAAGTGAACGACTAAGAATATTTACACTATATGGTCTAATTAGTAAAAATGAACAAATAACTGTATGCATTCAAGAGCATAATATGCCAGGCAACAAAAGCAGCTAGTCAGAGCAATATGTTCTTCTCTGAGCAGGCAAATATTACAAGAACCTTCCCTCATTAGTCATCCTACGGCTTTGACTGATATAATTATTTAGGTTGTTTATCAAGCCTCTTCCATGTCAAAAAGTACAGAACACCATCCTTGGGCATTATGTTAGTATCTTCATCACAATATTGAAAATAGATGATATTTCAAATGAAACAGTTTACATTTGTAGTTAGTCAAAAGAAATGTATAGTCATGGAAGGGATAACTTAACAAATGTTGGTGTTTGTAATGAATGTTCGTCAATACAGACATCCTGACTTTATCTAACTTTTTCTCTTTGCTGTACTTCTCTTGCGATATGACACAGAGAAAATAAAGAAGAAAAGTGTTGCACATGAGAACAACAGTACTCAGATAAGCCAGCCATCTGCTACTGACATTGGAAGTGTACCACAGAGGGATGAGCTACGAAACCTAGACCTTTTCCTATAATGATGACATAATTATAATGCCTTTTATAATGCAACCACTATAATGCAATCTCAGCCCTATTTGTACCTACTGTCTAATGTAAATGTCATTGTTGTCTTTGTTTCTGTGAAAGGATCCCTATATGTGGAATCCATCAGAACAAGTGCAGGGTGGCTGCAGGTCACAAGGTCCAGCTTAGTGTTAGAAAAACATATAGCTTGCTGTGAGGGTTTTTATTGTTATGGGTTGAAAATGATTGCATAGTAGCTAAATGCCCTACTTCTTTCAGTTATACATAATCAGTAAGTACTCTGAGGCTGAGTATGAAATTATTTTACTGCTTCAAGGTACAGAGCGAAAAGAAAACAATGTCTACACCTTTACATTTCAATCATTCCATGTGTACATTGTATTCATGTTCTGGTGTCTACGGTTGAAGTCAGAAGTTTACATACACTTAGATTGAAGTAATTCAAACTAATTTGTCAACCTTTCCACAGATGTCATGTTAGCAAACTATAGATTTGGCAAGTTGGTTAAGAATTCTTCGTTGTACATGACAATATTTCCAAGAATTGCCTATAAACAGATATTCCACTTATAATTTAGTATATCAAATTTCCAGTGGGTCAGAAGTTTACATAGACTAAGATGACCTTACAACTTGGAAACTTCCTGAAAAGTATGTAATGATATTTAGATATTTCTGTTAGACTAATTGACATATTTGACTCAATTGGAGGTCTACCTGTGAATGTGTTTCAAGGCCTACCTTCAAACTCAACACCTCTTTGCTTGACATCATTGGAAACTCTAAAGAAATTAGCCAAGACCTCCACAAGTCCTTGGGAGCCATTTCCAAACACCTGGAAGAACAATGTTTATCTGTACAAACAATAGTATGCAAGTATAAACACTATGGGACCTCACAGCCATCATACTACTCAGGAAGAAGAGATGTTTTTGAGAGATTGTACGTACTTTGTTGTGAAAAGTGCAAATCGATCCCAGAAAATAAGCAATGGCTTTTAATGCTGGAGGAAACAGGTACATAAGTATCTATATCCACATTAAAACAAGTCCTATATCGAAATAACCTGAAAGGGAAAGGAAGAAGTCACTGCTCCAAAACCACCATATAAAACCCAAACTATGGTTTGCAACTTTAAATGGTGATAAAGATCATACTTTTTGAATAAATGTCCTCTGCTCTGATGAAACAAAATGAACTCTTTGGCCATAATGACCATTGTTTTATTTGGAGGAAAAACTGGGAGGCTTGCAAGCCGAAAAACACCACCCAAACTATGGGTGGCAGAGGGGTGGCAGAGGGGTGGCAGCATCATGTTGTGGGAGTGCTTTGCTGCAGGAGTGACTGGTGTAGTTCATAAAATAGATGGCATTGTGTGGAAGGACAATTATGTTTATACAGGTCCTTCTCAAGAGATTAGCATATTGTGATAAAGTTCATTATTTTCCATAATGTAATGATAAAAATTAAACTTTCATATATTTTAGGTTCATTGCACACCAACTGAAATATTTCAGGTCATTTATTGTTTTAATCCTGATGATTTTGGCATACAGCTCATGAAAACCCCAAATTCCTATCTCAAAGAATTAGCATATTTCACCTAACCAATAAAAGAAGTGTTTGTAATACAAAAAACAAGAAAAAGTCAACCTTCAAATAATTATGTTCAGTTATGCACTCAATACTTGGTCGGGAATCCTTTTGCAGAAATGACTGCTTCAATGCGGCGTGGCATGGAGGCAATCAGCCTGTGGCACTGCTGAGGTGTGATGGAGGCCCATGATGCTTCGATAGTGGCCTTAAGCTCATCCAAAGTGTTGGGTTTTCGTCTCTCAACTTCCTCTTCACAATATCCCACAGATTCTCTATGGGGTTCAGGTCAGGAGTGTGCTCAATTGGCCTGCCAGGAGTTGGCAGGCCAATTGAGCACAGTAATACCATGGTCAGTAAACCATTTACCAGTGGTTTTGGGACTGTGAGCAGGTGCCAGGTCGTGCTGAAAAATGAAATCTTCATCTCCATGAAGCTTTTCAGGAGATGGAAGCATGAAATGCTCCAAAATCTCCTGATAGCTAGGTGCATTGACCCTGCCCTTGATAAAACACAGTGGACCGACACCAGCAGCTGACATGGCACCCCAGACCATCACTGACTGTGGGTACTTGACACTGGACTTCAGGCATTTTGGCATTTCCTTCTCCCCAGTCTTCCTCCAGACTCTGGCACCTTGATTTCCGAATGACATGCAAAATTTGTTGTTGTTTTGTTGTGCTGCTTCTCTGTAGCCCAGGTCAGGCGCTTCTGCCGCTGTCTCTGGTTCAAAAGTGGCTTGACCTGGGGAATGCGGCACCTGTAGCCCATTTCCTGCACACGCCTGTGCACGGTGGCTCTGGATGTTTGTACTCCAGACTCAGTCCACTGCTTCCGC
Organism: Umbra pygmaea; assembly: GCA_016801145.1. Lineage (NCBI taxonomy): Eukaryota > Metazoa > Chordata > Actinopteri > Esociformes > Umbridae > Umbra > Umbra pygmaea. The sequence goes on along the minus strand of JACXGM010022379.1, from coordinate 12 downwards.
AGGTCATCCAAG
>JACXGM010022378.1:0-16752 GCA_016801145.1 Umbra pygmaea | reverse complement strand
AACATTGAGAGCATTTTGATCAACTATCACAACTTCATTCTCTGTAACATTGAGAGCATTTTGATCAACTATCACAACTTCATTCTCTCTAACATTGAGAGCATTTTGATCAACTATCACAACTTAATTCTCTGTAACATTGAAAGCATTTTGACCAACTATCACAACTTCATTCTCTGTAAGATTGAGAGCATTTTGATCAACTATCACAACTTCATTCTCAGTAACATTGAGAACATTTTGATCAACTATCACAACTTCATGCTCTGTAACATTGAGAGCATCCTGACCAAACTATCACAACTTCATTCTCAGTAACATTGAGAACATTTTGATCAACTATCACAACTTCATGCTCTGTAACATTGAGAGCATCCTGACCAAACTATCACAACTTCATTCTCTGTAACATTGAGAGCATTTTGACCAACTATCACAACTTCATTCTCTGTAACATTGAGAGCATTTTGACCAACTATCACAACTTCATTCTCTGTAACATTGAGAGCATCCTGACCAAACTATCACAACTTCATTCTCTGTAACATTGAGAGCGTCCTGACCAACTATCACAATGTAATATGGACGGCCCTGCAACGGTTGGTGAAAACCGTCCAGTACATCATTGGTGCCCAGCTCCCCTCCATTGAGAACAAGTGGTGTCTGTGGAGGGCATGTGGCATTATCAGGGATTCAATCCCACCCCACCCATGGACTGTTTGCCCTCCTCCCATCAGGGATGCCGACAAGGGGGGTCAACCAGGAACGTTGTATCCGGCTCAGGCCTGAGTGGGCCCAAATTTTGACAGTGTTTGCATTGCGAAGGGCCCTAAATATCCAATTGTGTCCTGGGCCTTGGATTCCTGTCAGCATCCCTGCTCTCATCGAAGGAGGCGGTACAGAAGCCTGGATGCCAGGAGAAGCAGGCTGCGGAACAGCTTCTTCCCTTCTGCTGTTACTCTGCTGAACACAAACTCTCAGCGCTAGCACCCACCCCCTCCCCATAACCCCTCATTTACTGCCTTGTGTGTTCTCAGTTGACTCTTTCATCCTCTTCCCTCCCCCCTACACCCCAGGCTGTAAATGAGAATATTTTCTCAGTCAACTTGCCTGTTAAAATAATGGTCTAATAAATATCTCTTGGATGATGTTGAATTACTTTAAAAAACAATAAAGAATTTGCGAAAGGATTTAAAATGTATAGTTCAGCCAACTTCAAATGTAAATGTAAAAATATTGATATGTTGACATTACATTGTTGATTTTTAGTTCAATTCCTCTTAGGCGACAATGACCAAATATAAATCTAATGAAATTATATGTTTGCAAATGTGTAATGACGGTAACTCCTCTGGAATCCTAGTCAATACCAACAGGTCATACATTTAGTTGCACAATACTGGGAATGGGCCAAATGTCTGCAACTTGTTGTGAGCAGTAGATGAAAATGCCCTTTGCTCTCAGTTATGGAAGAACAAGTCAGGTTTTATTTAAAGGCATTTGATCCGCATATTCTTGACAAAGAAGGGCCACTGACCAGCTGGTTGTCACTGGGGACTCTTCTTGCTTGAACATGTTTGTCGGGCCAGATGTGTCACCAAATTCCTCCAAACACCACTGTCTGAAGAGAGTCTCTTTGGAATATAAAGTGTTTGCAAAGTGCAAACTGTAGTGTAACAGTGAGTTGGAAATCATAATTACCACGTGCTTCATCTGGGAGTACGAATATACAGTAGCAACAATATTAATGTGTACAAATATAATGTGGACTAATTTCTATTTCAAGCTAATTTGTTTGATGTTATCAGTAGAACAGATTTTCCAAAACACACAGAAATGTAATGTTAACGCCCTGCCATGAAAGCCTTAAAGGGGAAAAATGACGACATTCTAAAAGTAATTATTTGACTGTCTCTCATCAGTCAGCTTTCTCACTCAGAGAGAGCAGGGTCAAGCTAGCACCAGTGCTACGGCATAAGGCTACATGGGTCCATCCACATGAATGCACTTTATACAACTTTGTGAAATCACGATTACTGACCACTGCAGACCAGGAACACGCCACAAGAGCTGCAGTTTTGCAGATGCTCTGAACACCGTCCTCTAGCAATCACAATTTGGCCCCGGTCAAAGTCGCTCAAATACTTACGCTTGTCCACTCTTCCTGCTTCTACACAATGCTGGAATCATTATAGAGTCTAACATTTGTTTGACATTGAGATAAGAACATAATGCCTGGTTGTGTACAGGCCTAATGCATTTTTACACATTAATTGTCTTTTCTTTTATTCTTAGTCTTTACTTATTTTATAAGAAATAGTTGAGCAAACCATTTCTGCTTGTGTAGTGGTTACCAACCATGGGTACTAGGAACCCTAGTGGTACCAGGGGCAGTCAGTACCATTAGGCAAGACAGTCAGCCGCCTGTGGCCCACAAAGACCAGGGGCCCCATAAAAATTCAAACTAAATTATATTTTTTTAATATAATAATATATTATGATTTTTTATAAATCTTAATTTTTGCTTGAAAGTTGTTGTCAGTGAATTTGTTTTGGGTATAAGACACCAATTGTCCTTTGGTGTCACTGTTCTTTTGAGTTCTGTCTATATACACTGTAAAAAATGTCTGTGTATTTCTCAGTGAAAAACTGTCAAACCATGACGGTAAAAGACCGTAAACTAAAAAAAGATTGAATACAGTTTCTGTAACAGTGAAACACTGTAAATTTATTTATCAGCCGAAACATACATGTTTGCATCTCTTTTCTCTTAAAAATATATAACTACACTGTTAAATATATCCTTGCACTGTGTTTATAATGGAAATATGCCGTAAAATATACGTAACATTCAACATTCTATAAGATTTCCCAGAATGCTTTGCTGCACGTTTGTTTTTCAGAAAAGTTTATTTTAATAAATGTTGTGCTTCAAGCATTCATGCATTGAACACTTTACGTTTCATTATTAAATATTATTAACAATCTTAACTTTTCAAACCTAATAAAAACGTTAAGTCATTATCTTTATTCCAACCATTACTGAGATGTGTGTTCCCATCAATGTAGTTTAGCTAGTCATACACAAAAGTTGATTCTGAATTTTTTTATGTGTAAATGCATGTAAACCATGATGAACCCACATGGATGAGCCAACACTCATTCTTATTATCTGAATCTACTCCTTCCAGTGCTTCCAAGGTTTGGACGCTAGCATGTATGGAATATGTTTGCGAGATAATCAAACTAGAGCGTCAAATTACTTTGAAGGGTTAAGCGCACAGTATACTACAGATTCCCGACCTGGCATGCGCCAAAGTGACGTCATGGGAGCGCTGTATCTATTTATACTTGTGCGTGGTGCCTGCGACACTAGTTGCAGTCTTCTCCTGATCAGAGGTGTCGCAACTGAGGAGAGGCTACCGACTTCGATATTTTCACACACTTCCGCCTTCGCAGCTTCATACCCCCCAGCCTGATAAGCCGGGTCTCTAGATAGCGCCTATGAAGGCTGCAATCGAGATGGGTGCCTATCTCGCTGGTTTTCCCTCATTGCCCTTTTTCCCGCTCCCCACCACCCCTGTTGCTAGTCCTGTTCAGAGTTTGTACTTAAATGTGCTAAAATTGCTGAGGTGTTTTTTTTTCATGTTACCACACTGTACCCCTGAAGGGGCATAATATGGGGCTGCTCTTTTTTTTTTCCCCTCATCTTTCCTCATGTAATGCTGTATTGTTTTTCTAATCCCTGTCTTCCTGTCCTGTCTACCCGGTGATGTTTTTTTGTTGTATGGACAGGTTGATGGCTAATTTCACTGGTTACTTGTGTATACTTGTGACTATGTGACAATACAGTTAAAGTTGAAAGTTGATAGAAGAAGAAGAAAAAGGTAAACGATGGCAGAACTGGCAGCAGCATTGACGTTAATGTCAACAGTGGCTATGATTATTTTAACTGTGTTCTTATGAACCATTTACAGTTTTATTATGAACCATTAACTGTGTTATTATGAATAATTTCAGTGTTTTATTATGAACCATTAACTGTGTTATTATGAATCGTTTACTGTGCACTCCAACTCGTCCATGCTTCCTGTTTCCGTTTTGTTGCAACGCCACTGAAAAAAAGAGTGGGGTGTGCCCTTGGCTCGCATGCTCAAAATCCCCGGTCAGGAGCTTTAAGTATACAGCAGGCATTAACCAGGCAAGTTGAATACACACCAATTCTTTTTTGCAGCACCGACCTGGAATAAGGGTTAACTTTCTTGTTCAGGGATAAAACGACAGAGCTTTAACCTTGGTGGCTAGAAGATTAAAGATTGAAAAAAGAAATGCCCTCACCACTTCCCCTCCAACCTTACTGCATATGGTACCAAGAACCCTTTTATTTTTCTGAGGTTTCTGCTTAATTACCTCTATGAATAGGTCCACCAACCTTGTTAGCCATTACATTAAATTAATATATGAAAAATTTGAACATGATATGAGGCTGTAATTTACCCTAACAAGCCTAAGTAACAATATGGATCAGACTATTTTTACTTTCATGTTTATTTACCATCTATTAAATTATACTTGAATGAACGTGCCTGCTTGTATAACATCATTAAATGTGCAGTATTTGGGCTTTGTTCAATTCAAATCTCTCTCTCTTGCCCTGTGTGTCAGACCAAAGACTGCATTAGTTCCTTAGAAGATTTATGAAGTTTACCGACATTAAAGAGGCACCAGTGATGACCTACATTCGAATCCCTCTTGACAGCAATCCAGAATGACTTATTTCTTGTTATAAGACAGGTGAAATGTAGAGGAAGGCTCTTCTAGCTTTCTTACTCAACGTTCTCTATGCTTTCTCAACCCTATATCTTCGGGGAAAAGCTTATTCAATAAAAATCCTTAATACTTCTACTGCACTTGTATACTCTGTTTACATATTATTATTTTTTTAACTTTAATTTACTGACTCCTTAGAATAAATCTGTAAAATTACAAAATCCAGTTCCACCACTGGTTTGCAAGATGATGTGTTATTCCCAAAGTTACAGTGCACCTGGGAAGTATTCACAGCACTTAACTTACACATTTTGTTACAACCTTATTCCGAAATAGATTGGAATAATTATTTCCCTCAAAATTTTACAGACAATTCCTCATAATGTCAATGTGAAAGTTGAGTGTTTAAAAGTCTTAGCAAATAAAAGAAAATAAAGAACGAAAAAAGCACATGTACATAAGTATTTGCCATGACAGCCGTTGCGCTGACTCTCAAAATTGAGCAAAATTTGTTTGATTGGACATGATTTGGAAAGGCACACACCAGTCTATATAAGGTCCCATAGTTAACAGTGCATGTCAGAGTACAAATCAAGCCATGAAATCCAAGGAATTGTCTGTAGACCTTTAGAGACAGGATTGTATCAAGGCACAGATCTGAGGAAGGGTACGGAAAAATATCTGCAGCATTGAAAGTCCCAGTGAGCATAGTGGCCTCCATCATCCATATATGGAAGAAGTTTGGAACCACCAGGACTCTTCATAGAACGGGCCGCCCGGCCAAACTGAGTGATCGTGGGAGAAGGGCATTAGTGAGGGAGGTGACCAAGAACCTGATGGTCAGTCTGACAGAGCTCCAGTGTTTCTCTGTGGAGAGGAGAATCTTCATTGAAGCCAGATGGAAGCCAATACTCAGTAAAAAGCACAGGAGAGCCCGCCTGGAGTTGAATAATGCAAAGAAAATAAGTTCATATTAATTTTAAACAACAGGTTTTCAATGGGGTTGATTTGGGAAAAATGTGTAGTGGTATCTTAATTTTTACCAGATCTGTATATACAAGCCAAAGCACATATATGAAAAAATAAATTATATATATATACAGTGCCTTGCGAAATTATTCGGCCCCTTTGAACTTTTCAACCTTTTGCCACATTTCAGGCTTCAAACATAAAGATGAAACTGTCATTTTTTCCAGCATATAGTGGACCAATCGAGGGCTGCAGGAGGTTCAGCGGGTCTCGCTCTGGGTTCCACAGAGCAGTCATACTCCAGGTGTTGGACTGCCTGTAGTACCCAGTCCATGGCAGAGCTGAGACTGGCCAGTACCTCAACGTGCTCCTTTACTCTGTCCACTATGCCAGCCAGCTCGGCTCATCCTGCTGACTCCGTTTACAAGGTGAATTGTTCTGTTAGCGTCTGATGACGTAGGAGTCTCGGTATAGAGAATGTTTTATTAAAAATGAAGAAAAAACCACTCAGATTGTCACAGGACTACACGTTTATTAAGTAAATCTCAAGCAAAAGCTGGGACAAATAGCCAGGAAAAAATAATCCTGGTAAGTACACAGGATCACAAAGACATATACAACAACAACTCAGGCTGAGAAACATTTCTACACATTAGGCTGATTGTGTGAAGAGAGGGCACATTGGCATCTGAAAGCTGGTGATGTCAACTGTTGGAGCAGCGACAAATCAGAAGTGGGAGCCCCTTAGAGAGAGACGTTACACATCTGTTTGGGAGATGAAACTCATACTGGCCTAAGGTCATTTTGGTCATGAGGTCTGACTTCACACAATTAAGAAGGGCCCTCTACTGTCTGCTTGGGACATATCAACATGTTGTATATTTCCACATCCATGCGTTTTGCTGATACTTCACATACTGACACAGCCTCCCGGGAGATTAGATGGCTTCAGAGTAGCTGTGGCCAGAAAAACAGATGATAGTCAGTGAAGATTTCAAGGTCTGTTCATCATGGAGTGTTGATTGTTTAGTTCTCCAGGTATTTAATCAATATCCACATTTGGTATGGGGTCTAGGCACTGCAGGCTGTGGATGCAGTAGCTTTGAACACCCTGTGTGAAGCTAGCTGTTTTGAAATAGACCAAACACTCAATACATTCATATTTACAACACAGCTGAAATACTCAACTAGTTATTACGTGTCTTTCTTAATTAGTATGACCTGCTGCCGCTCACTGATGCTAATTTCCATCTGTAGTCCCAAACCTTAGCTGCATGTTTTTTGATGGTGGGGGAAACCGGAGCACCCGGAGGAAACCCATGCAGACACGGGGAGAACATGCAAACTCCACACAGAAAGGTCCGGGATGACCGGGGTTCAAACCCAGAACCTTCTTGCTGTGAGGCCACAGTGCTATCCACTAGGCCACAACTAGCTTGCTCATGCTGTAAAAACTGTACTACACTTTGCAGTGCTTTATAACAAAAAATACCTAAAATGCTTATATTATGTTAAAGACCGACCAATGTGTTCCCATTGCCAAACACTGTGGAAGCACAACTTTTCATGTGTTCATTGAAATTCCAGTATGAATGGCAACATGTACATTGCTTAGCATATGAAATGATTGTCCCATCTAAACTGCTTTTTCCCATTTTTTAAATAGTATGAAATATATGTTCTATAGGTTTTGGAAGCTGGTCAATGAAAGGGAAAGTAGTTATATTTTATTCCCTGAAATCCTACCCTTTGTACCTTTAAGCGACACATATATTTATGGATTTGGAAATAAAATTGCCATGCATTAATTTTTCCCAACAAAAATGTTGACAACAGAATTGGTTACCTTGTTTCTAAAAATGAAGTGTCTTGACTACAGGAATTTAATATTTTCTTTTATTTTCCACACTACAAGCATCCACCCTACATAGACGTGAGCGTTGCAATGTACTGTCAGACAAAACACAAGTGAAATACTAACAGGAAGGTTGCATATTATACCGTAATAATTTTTTGCCCATAAAAAGATATCAGAAGGATTCCTCAATGTCATGTGGTAATTCTTCAAAGCCGTGATGATGTTGACACAGTTCTTATTTTGGCTGGTTTCCAGCAATTCTACAGTGATATATCTGATGTTTACTCTGCTCACTGGTTTGCTCGAGGGACTGAACGTACAAGATTTTTTTCTACGACAATATTCATCCTTATTTGTAAAGCTTTTAGGGTTGTCAAATTGGGGTTAATGTATTTTTTATACAAAGTCAGTCATTATTTGTTTTTGGACTGAAAACATTTTCTCTCAGTGCTTATTTACATTCAATTAAAAATCCATATTTTTTCTGCTCTATGATTCAACATCGATATCATCTCACATTTGCAGAAAGTTCATGAAATAACTAGTCTAACCATGCTGTTTCTGCAAATGTATATCCTGTTCTTCAGCCAGACAGTAAGCTGGCAAGTATTATCACATCAAAGTGAATGAGCGCAGCAGTGACAAATCAGTATGTGAAATCAATAGTTTTCTAGTTTGTGCTTACACTTTAGTTTTTCTACAAGGTGCGTGCTTGATATAACCTGACAAATAAAAACAAAACTACACCTTTCAAATATACCACCCTAAATCACCATCAGAGCAGACACCTGGTAAAGTTTTTATTCACACAAAAGTCAACAAAAACACCAAAGTCAGAAAAGTTTTAACACAGGTTATTACATTGCATTTGATTTTGTTGGAATGTGAACAGTGTGATCCAATCAGCTGAGCATGTGGATGCGCTATAACGTAGGGCTGTACCAGTAAGAAGTCTAGAAGTAATTTAATCATGAATATTTTCCTTCTAACTGTCCAGTGTGAACATAATATATTACCTCAGGCATTTACAACTGTGTTTCATTTGAATTCTTTTACCAGAGTGTTCAGGTAAAACAGCTTATATGGACAGATTTGTTCTTTAATACATTAGAAACACCTTGAAGCTTGATTGTCACAGATATGTACTGTATATTTACCGTAACCATCTAAACCGTAGCAGTAACACTATATAAAACATGTAAGTTTAAAGTGTTATTACACAGTAATAACAAACCGTAGTTACTTATGTCATTGGTTTTAATAGCAGCTGAACCTCTCAAAACCTGTGCAAACCTACCTGTTTTAGTGCAGGGTGATGTCATACCTCATTGCAGAGATATTATTTATTTTAATCTTCATTGATAAGCTGTAAAACCTTATTTGCCTTTTGTTCTCAGATATCTATATTCAAGTAATATTTGAATGAATGATGAATGACATGGCCAATGTCAACATGCATCTATATGAATGAATGATGCATCTATATGAATGAATGATGAATGACATGGCCAATGTCAACAGGCATCTATATGAATGAATGATGCATCTATATGAATGAATGATGAATGACATGGCCAATGTCAACATGCATCTATATGAATGAATGATGCATCTATATGAATGAATGATGAATGACATGGCCAATGTCAACATGCATCTATATGAATGAATGATGCATCTATATGAATGAATGAAGAATGACATGGCCAATGTCAACAGGCATCTATATGAATGAATGATGCATCTATATGAATGAATGAAGAATGACATGGCCAATGTCAACATGCATCTATATGAATGAATGCTGCATCTATATGAATGAATGATGAATGACATGGCCAATGTCAACATGCATCTATATGAATGAATGATGCATCTATATGAATGAATGATGAATGACATGGCCAATGTCAACAGGCATCTATATGAATGAATGATGCATCTATATGAATGAATGATGAATGACATGGCCAATGTCAACAGGCATCTATATTTTCATGTAATACCCCATGTGGGTAAAGCAGACTACATTACCTTTTAGTTTCTATAACATAGTTGTATTATTATTTGGCCTATTATATTTTTGCTGAATGCACACAGTAAGTATATGTAAACATAATGGTCCATTGAAATGAGGCTATTGTCCATTATTATTCAGTTAATTTCATAGTTGCAATTTTACTTATAAGCTAATAGGCTGTTCTCTTCAAACTCAAACAAAGTCACTATCATCACCATAAATAAATAAATATGAATAAATAAAGCTGTATCAAAACAATAACAAATTCATACTCGCTCCACAATTGAATATCGCAATCTGGCTAAGGCAAGGCAGATTTATTTGTATAGCACATTTCAATAACAAGGTAATTCAAAGTGCTTCATATAAAACATAAAAGCAACATGGGCAATAAAAAAGAGTGATGTGATCCACTAGTCATCTGTAAGCAAAATCTACAATCTTTGCTTCAGTTAGACTCTCTAGTTGATTTTTTTCCATGAAGTGAACTACACTGTTTCAATCATAGAAAGTGAACTATATACTTGAGTGAGATCAATAAACCCACCGAAAACTACATTATTAACTTTTCAATAATGAACTCTACAATGTTAGATGTGCTACTGACATTGCTAACACCACACGTTTTGTGTATCAGGCCTACGGTTACATTTTACTTTTCTAGATGTGTTAGTCATGATAGTCTTCTACCTATTAACCGTGTGTTCTGAAACATGGCTAAAGACCTCTGATGGTGATGACACTTGCAATTAATGCATATAATATTTTTAGATGTGCTAGAGACAAAAATGGAGTGGGGGGTTATATTTATGTAAAGAAGACTATCTGAATATTTCTGTTCCTAAACAATTTGAGCTTCTTGTTATGAATGTAGTATCTCTTGTAATGTGTGTGTCTCTATTGCTGGTGTTTTTTTATCCACCATTTGCTACACAGGAAGCAGTCACTGCTTTTTTTCAATCACTTATTACGTTTTTTAACAATGATTTTTTGATACTTGGGTATTAAAAATGTATTCGGCCTGTTTTAGATAAGCTTGTATTGATATGAACTTGACACACTTGATCATTGAACTTTAGTTAATTTAAAAGACCCTTCAATATCAACTCTGACAGATTTAATCCTTACAAAAACACTTATGAAGAACACTCATAAATACCCTCTCAGTAGTGTCTTTGCTAAGGACCTTAGTGATCACTCCCCCATAGTCCGTGTTAGAAACACTAAATAAATACCAAATCCCACCTCATTAAAAAAAGGAACTTGATAAGGGGTTTCTCCATGATCTTTATTACTCTAATTTACAGATTGTCTGTAGTATCTCACAGGTGGAATTGGCCTTTGAAAATGTGTCAAGTATTTTTAATAATTGTGTGGACAAAATGTGCCCTTATGAAGACTTATAGAATTAAAGACAGACAGGATAAACCCATCACAACCAATCTCTCAGAACTATTTCAGCTAAGAAATAAACCCTGGTCTAAGGCCAGACATATTAGTCTTGCCTGGTGACTGAATGATAATCAAGCAACTCAGAAACAAGTGTATCATCACTGTAGAAAGGGCAAAATCAAGTAATATTTTAAATTAAATAAAAGGGCAAAATCAAGTTATAATTTATATATATAGGCCTGTCTGAAGTTTGCCAATGAACATCTGAATGATACAGAGGATAACTAGGTGTTGTGGTCAGATGAGACCAAAATTTAGCTCTTTGGCATCAACTCAACCGTGATTGGAGAAGGAAGAATGCTGCCTATGACCCCAGAACACCATCCCCACCATTAAACATGACGTGGAAACATTATGCTTTGGGGGTGTTTTCCAAAGGGATGATGGACCATGTACCATCAAATCTTGGGTGAGAACCTTCTTCCCTCAGCCAGTGCATTGAAAATCTGTCATGGATGGGTATTACAGTATGACAATGACCCAAAACACATGGCCTAGGCATCAAGGGAGTGACTCAAGAAAAAGAACATTAAGGTCCAGGTGTGGCCTAGCCAGTCTCCAGACCTTAATCCCATAGAAAATCTGTGAAGGGAGCTGAAGGTTCAAGTTGCCAAATGTCAGCCTCAAAATCTTGATAGCACAGAAACAGCACTTCTTAAGGTTTTGAATGATTTTTTGCTTTTTGGCGACTCTGGAAATTGTGCTCTTTTACTCCTGCTTGATCTTAGTGCTGCTTTCGACACTGTTGATCATGTCATCTTGTTGGATCACCTTGAGCATAGGGTTGGGATTCAGATATTTGCTCTTCAGTGGTTTAAGTCTTATTTAAGTAATAGAACCTTCTCTGTTGATGTTGGAAATGTATCCTCCTCCTCTGTAGCAATTACCTGCGGGGTACCTCAAGGTTAAATTTTGGGGCCTATCTTATTTTCCTTGTACACTCACCTAAAGGAATATTAGGAACACCATACTAATACTGTGTTTGACCCCCCTTTAGAACTGCCTTAATTCTACGTGGCATTGATTCAACAAGGTGCTAAAAGCATTCTTTAGAAATGTTGCCCCATATTAATAGGATAACATGTCCCCCGCGTTACTGTCCCCTCCTGTTCCACTCCTGGCTGTACATAAAATAGTGTGATTAATTAGAGGGTTAGGTTGTTGGACACTTGAGCTCTTAGAAAATGTAAATATTATAATAACTGTCCATTAAAGACATTCATTAATAGAGATGAAAATGTCCAGTAATCTGGGGGGGGGGGACATGTGCAACAAACGTGCAAAAAAATTCTGATGTCATAACATCCTGAGCTGGCCTAATATATTTTTCTCATAGTTGAACATGTCCTTCATCAGATGAAATGATAAAATCAATGACTAAATTACCCTTAAATTGCACCATTTGGTAAGAATGACCCACCTACACTTGGACATGACATCATGAGTGCATCAAAAACACTTCTCCACCACTCATGTATCAAGTGTCTAATGAAACCTAGCAATAGCCACCCGACAGAGAAAGCAGTTTTTCGGTGGCCAAGACCTTAACTTAATGAAACTCACAACACAGTATTTACCCACTAGATTATCCATTAAATAAATGGTTGTGTTTATTTTTATTTCATAGAAACCTGTGGTGATGTATAGTTCCCTGCGTTCACTGGATGAAATGTGCACAACAAACACACTGTGTGAACATAGTTAAGGTAGAATCCTAGCCTAAGTTTCTTGTTCAAGGGAATATTTGCAGGTGACCTCACATGCTGACCCCACCAACACACCCCTCATTGTCAGCAATGGGATTCAAACGTGAAACCCTCTCAGTCTGGTTCACCAGGTTACAGGGTTGTAATGAAAAAATGGAGTGGAGCTGGCTTTGAGGGCCACAGTTGAGTATGTGGGTTCTAGCAGCACTAACATCGAAGCTGCCGCCGTCACTCTAGGTTAAAATATGTCATTTTATTAAAATATATACATTTTGTTTTCACTAACATCCATGCGCTTTTGACTGATGGGCTACAATGTGTTGATTCATAGTGGCCATAACAGAAGAGAGTGTGATGGTCACGCCGTAACGATGTGTCACACAGCTGCTCTAGAAATAACCATAGTTTAGCCCAGAGGCGTGCTCCACAGCACGACAACAAATTTGAACCAATGATACACTGAGACTGATAGAGGATGCAAGTCACTGCACATCCATTTTGGGACTTCTACCATTGTAAAACAAATACATGAAACTATATAAGTGCCCGTCAGCATATATGTCAATATGTGAATATTTATACCCCATTAGAACAAAAAACGTACTCAATAATACATGCAAGCATGTTTTCCAAACATGTAATGGTAACACTATGGATGCACTTGTACATTCAGTTATTTGGATAACTGCTACTACTTAAAATTACTGCCTTTAGAATTCCAAGGTTTTTATAGCCTGTATCATTCAACTAGACAGGAAAGACATCATACGGATTTGCTACAAATACAGCTTTCAGGCATTCAGCCTTTGACTGATTGACTGAATGCCTCCTCTGAAATCACTGAAAAGCTGATTTTGCCTGCATTGTGGATTTATATAGATCCATTGGTACTTGAATAGCTGAGATTTGAATTAAAAAAAGGCCAACATGCTGTGATTCATCTTGAGACTTTAAATAAATGAAGAATGTTGAGTTTACTGGGTTCACCCGACACTGAGGTACTGCAGTATTTGCATATTTTATGTTCTGTATCAGATTACCATGTTGGCTTGTTTCAAATATTACCAAAGGTCTGTGATGAACACTATAAAATAACCTTGTCATGTCATATTACATTTGGTGTATTTGTATGACCAATTACATAATTATTTTGTAGAAAAAAACACAAAACATACTTATTTAGCACAGTGCTATACATTTAATATTCTTGTGTCAAGTATGTAGAGTATATCATGTTCTGTGTATCAAAGTCAACTAAGTGTACAGAATTCCAGTACAACAAGCTACAGTGTGATCATACCAGAACGTAATGACAAGAGGAATACTTTTATACAATGCTCTGTAATAAGGTAGTGTTAATGTAAATCTTGTGTACAGAGAACATACAGTATAGCTGCTGTAGTACTAGTTAACAGTTTACAATATAGAGAAAAATATTATCATGTGAATATTAAAACGTAAACGTGTTGTAAAGTACTGCATTTCTCACGATGTCATGATACAAATACTACACTCATTTAGTGAATAGAATATTTTCTCACTTTACTTGACAGTACAAAAACACACCCAAATGAATACATTAACCAATTTGGTCTTAAATCTCCACAACCATTGTCTTTCAGTCCTCGTTTTCGAATGCAGTAGATATCATTATATATTATTTACCCCATTAGGATTTGTATCTTGTGAATACTCTAGATTACAATTTCCAGAATGTCAAATTGAAAAGAAAATACTACATACAGTATATACAGTGTATAACACATGAATGATATATAGTTGTTCCATGAGTACTGTATTCATTCTATTTTTTAAGTAGACCTACAATTGTTTCGGAGTTCAAAGACTTTTGACTGTTTTTGAAGAAAAATTGCATTACAAATAGAAGATAAACCCAAGGTGTGTTATTTCTTATTATATCCAAGGTTATGTTAAACTTCAGCCACAACCATGATTATTTTATATTTCAGCCCAAATTATTTTGATTAATTAATCTTCAGTGTCCCCTGAACAAGAATGTCTCAATGGTTTACAAAATCAAAACCCAGAACCACACATTTCTGAACTCCACAATGAGAAATCGAATGGCAAAGCAAATGTTCCAAACACACAATTCTTAGATCCTTATGGGTATGCGTGAATAACATTCTCCCCGATGATCGACATTGAACACCTGCCCTACGTGGGCAACTTCACCTCCCTTCCTCCATACCAGGATGTCAGTCTGTTGATTTACCTCAGCATCAATAATAATACTGTCTGGTTTCCTAGTGCCTGGAAAACCAGACAGTATCCAGACGTATCTGTCCACAGGTAGTCCCAGGATTCCTCTGGGACACATGGAGAGTCAAGTAGCCAAAACATACTCAGTCACTTCCAGTCATAAGTGGGAGTCAGAGTGAGATTATAAGGCAGATCTATATGCAAAGGGACCTTGACTGAGGGGGGTCAATGAGTGTGTGTGCAGAGAAACCAAGCTAATATTGATCAAACTATAAAATAAATTGGACGAACCAGCTTACTATTAGTAAGACATTTTGCTTAAAGATGCAGTCTGGCACTTGCAATTAACAAAATACTGTACTTTTTTTTTAAACCTCAAATTTCGGGCTGTATGTATAATATGTTGTGTGTATATGTGATTAAGCTATTAGCCTTATCACTGTCATGCCTAAGTTAGCCATGCAAATCGAAGTTTTAGTGTATTTTGATAGCAAGGGTCCCAAATCTGCATATTCATGGCATACAGTAAAGAGACCCTTTTTGGCTCCGCAACGAGAGGTCGACGAGAGCCACAAGTAGAGCTAGGAGAAGAGAGAGAAAACCTCAGGAGAAAGTAACTCTTACACTTGAAAACTGACAACAAAAATACATACACTAATCTGTTATTCATCTACTGTTTCTGAATGACTGTTGAATGGTAACATTCGTTTGGATATTCCAACCAGACACCCACTAATGAAATGTGCCCCATATGTTTCCCTCAAAGATAGGTGTGCGTATAAAACAGTTACTTTGGTGTATGTGACCATAAATGCAAAAGTTCATCAGCGATAGCAGTAGGGAACAGATGTCTTCTGCAGTCTTCTTAGGACCGACCGACCATACTGCGTCCACATAAAGGGTGGGTACATCACAGAACTGCAGCCTTCATTAGATGACGGTGCATCGGTAGTTGGGTTCGGGTGACGCACTCGACCCCTCCGGTCGGACGACGGTGGTCTTTGAGGAGTGCTGGAAGCTCTTCAACTCGCTGCTGCGACAGAGGCGCTCGCGATAGTTCTGAGCGAAGACCAGCAACATCAGCGGGTTGATGCAGCTGTGGGAGTAGCTGAGGCAGATGCTGACGTTGTAGGCGTAGACAAACATGCTGGTCGGGGTGTTGTTGCTCAGGTTGATCACCTGGATGACGTGATACGGCGTCCAGCACACCAGGAACAGAGCGATGACCATCACAACGGTCTTGGTGGCGCGCTTCGCCCAGACGGACTGTTTACGCTTGACACGGCGGATGGATCTAAAGACGTGGTAGAGGGTGAGGGAATAAAAGGTGGATATGATGATCAGTGGTAGGATGAAGCCCAGAATGGACTGGTACAGGGTGTACCAATACATGTCCTCAGGCCCGTCCAGAAACAACATGCACATCTCCAGGCTGCCTTTCCTCACCACCCTGGCATAGATCATAACAGGCACAGTGAGAAAGACACTGCCAACCCACACCAGGAGATTAATAATGATGGTTGACTGGATGGTACGCTTCTCAGAAGACGGGTGCACAATGGCAATGTATCTGGGGGTTGCAGATGGAGAAAAACAACTGTTAGAGAGGGGGATTGTAAGATGGTAACAATAACAAAATGAAACATTCAGAATCTCTTTAAATGTAGTGTGGTTAGGCTGGTTAAGTCAGTCAGTCTGGTGATATTAAACTGGTTAGTCGGTCTGGTGATATTAAACTGGTCAGTCAGTCTGGT
>JACXGM010022376.1:0-16753 GCA_016801145.1 Umbra pygmaea | reverse complement strand
GGTCTTGTTCTGTGTCCATACAACTGTCTAGCGTGGGTTTTGTTGGCAACGTTTTGCATGATACGCCAAAGTTAATTAATTGAGGTACTGCAGTTGTAGGCCTTATATGCCTGCCATGTTATTAAATAATCAATTTTCATGAGTTTTAAATATTCCATACTATTATCACTAAGGGCCTGAGCACTTATTCTGTTTTTGATCAATTTCTTTCAATATAAATTTATTAAATTTCACTATTTATATCTTTAAATGCTGTTTTCTCAAAATGAGTTTTTTTAAATTTTCCGGTAGACATATCTCAGCCTATGTAGCACCTATATACACCAACCTTTCCAGATATACACTTAGCAGTTTTCTGAAGATATTTACAGAGGGATTTGTTGATAAATCATTCTTGGCCTGATTTATGTGACATTTTAATCAAAAAATATGGCAAAAATCGATATTTTAAGGCTATGGACAGTTTATTTAGATTTTCTAGGTAATGAAAGCAGATATCTTGAAATCCCTCTGTAATTCTTTTTTCATCTTGTGTGTAAACAAATTAAAAAAAAAAATTTTGCACCTGGCTTTATCATACGTTCAGATCTGTCTACCGGAAATATAGGCAAAATTGCGCATATTTAATGAGAGAGCGCCTAATTTGCATAAATTAACATACATATTTCAAAAACTTGTGATACATTTTTTTATATACTTGTGTAAGTAATCAACTGAGGAAGTTTTGTGGTGATATCTATTATTTTAATATTTTACCCTATTCACCTGTAGTGTCTCGCCTTAATATTATGAATGATTTATAGTCCTTGTTTACCATGTTAGCACAAATAGGTTACACTCCGGTACAGTAGGTGGCAATATATGCACCAATAACTCGGTTGTGATCTGTTAGAACTCACAGAAGGAGAACATGCATCATTACTGATTCTGGTAATTATCCCTTTTAAATGTTTTAACTTGTTGTAAACCAATTATACATTTCTTAGCTGTTTTGTTTAGAATGCTACTGATTATGCTCATAACCTCAGCAATTAGTAGCTGTGCTTGCTTGGGTACCGTTAATGTAAGCTGACTAGCCAGTAGGGATGGGACGGTTTGAAAATTTCATATCACAATTATAGTGACCAAAGTTATCACGGTTTTGTTAAAATGAGATGTAAATGTAAAAAAAACTGATACACAGACACTAAAAACATTTCCACAAGTTTTATACTTGGAAATCAACAAACAACATATACAATTAGCAGCTATAAGCACTTTTTATTTTACTATAGTCTACCATGTAGTACTAAAGCCTACTATTCGATGTGATATCATTATGAATTCCCCATAAATTGATGACTGATAATCTTGTTAGAATTAGGCAATAGCTTTACCATCTGCTGAAGTAAACAAAAGGGCTAGTTAACAGGATGATTTTTCACCTATGCTCTAAATTTGACTCTTTTGTAATAGCATATTCATGTAACACATTCATTGCTAATCATTTGATTTATTGTGATGGCAAACAGAGTATCATCAATAAACTATATATACTATTAAAAAAAAATTCCTGATATTTGGTAGACTACCAGTTGCTGGCAGGAATATTTTTTGCCTTGTAGGCGTTAACTTACATGGTCCCTTGAATACTGTGCCAGTATACTGTGACTATCTCTGTGGATGGTTCCCATTGCCTGCTGTTGAATCTCTCAGATGAAGGAATGGAGTTGACCGTGTGTTAGTGAAGTTTTTTTTTCGAATGTCGGGAGCAACAGATGTGTACTGAGAATCGCCTGCTTTGGAATGCATTGTCCTACTTTGAGGGAGACCAGCACACATATCGTTTGAATGTTTGGATTTGGTTAGAGAGCAATGTCTTTGAATTATATTTGTAAATATTACTGTAATTTGGCAGCTGTTGCTAACTAAAATGTTGCACAGAGAAAGTGTTTATGGCTTCTTTCGACAAAATACAATGGAACAAAAATAGCATGACTGCCGCAATTGTTTAAGACCTTAGAAAATGAGATTTAAGACTTAAAGACAGTTTTAGACCGTAAATTCTGGAAAACTATATTAAGGCTTAAGATTAAGGATCTGTGGACACTAATCACATTCAATATTTTATGTCCCTGAAATTATTTCTGTGGTAAAAAAAATATGACTAATAAGGCTGGTTGTCACGAAGATGACAGATTTGACGTGTTTCCCCCTTTTGCAGCGACATACCTCTGCAGACAGGGTGCCCATCCTCGGTTAATTGCCCTCAGGACTCTTGCAATAGCCAAAACCACATCTCAGATTTTGTCCTCTTGGATGGCTAAAAAATCTTCAGAGCGCTGTCACTGCCTTCCGCCTTGACTTCTCGTGCAAAAAACAACGTTACATGCGTGCACCTGCGTCAGACTGATTCTGGCTGGACAAGAGTTACCGTGAGTTTTCAAAATCACGGTAATCAAAGACGGTTTTAATGAAAATTACATTTTAAACGGTAATACTAACCGTACAGACATTTTATTGTGGTTTACCGTGAAACCAGTAATCGTCCCATCCCTACTAGCCAGTCAGCGAATTGCTAACAATAGCATACCTTGTTAGCATGCAACATGCAATGGACACGTTTGTGATTAAATCACTGTTCTCTTGTGAGCATCTTCAAAACTACAGCTCTAGTGGGGAGTTCCCGGTTTGCAGTGATCAGGAACATTGAAGGAAAAGCAGTGAACCAGCAGGAGAGTGATGGGCGGCCAAGGCTCAATGATGCACATGGGGAGCTAAGGCTGGTTCGTGTGGTCCGGTCCAATAGACAAGCTACTGTAGCTCAAATTGCAGGAAAAAAAAATGCATGTCTCAGTTGTGAATAAATTAGTGTAAACTATTTTCACCTTTTAGGGTGCAGAATGTAGGATCAGGATATTAACAGTATATAAACTGGTATATGTATATAGGCTATATATGTATCTATGAAATATAAATAGTAAAATTACTATAATATACTGTAATGTACAGTATAGTGTAGCAGGTACACAATAATTGTCACGTCTTAAGGAGAGACAGGCGCGAAGGTTCCAATAATCCAAATAGACTTTATTATTGTAAATCAAAATAAACACTGCCTCGTGGGGCAAAACAAGCATACGTCAATTCTTCAAAACGGGGGAGAACGAGTAACATGAAGACGCCACAGGGAACATTGACCGACAAGAGACAAGGGGAGAACAACCTGGTTAAATGCTAAGACAACTGATTACTAACTCAAGACATCTGTGACTAACAATAACCTACACCCAAACCCATAATACCCGAACTAGACACAAGAGGGAGGCAAAACAACACATACAGGGGAACCACAAAGACAATATGTGAAAACCCTCAACTCATACGTGACAGAATCCCCTCCGAAACGCCCACAACACCGAGGTGGGCAAAACAAGGCCAGGAAGAACAGAGAGGGGTCCTGGGTCTGGAGGGACAGCGGGCGGCCCGGGGTCAGGAGGGACAGAGGGCGGCCCGGGGTCAGGAGGGACAGACGGCGGCCCGGGGTCAGGAGGGACAGAGGGCGGCCCGGGGTCAGGAGGGACAGAGGGCGGCCCGGGGTCAGGAGGGACAGAGGGCGGCCCGGGGTCAAGAGGGACAGAGGGCGGCCCGGGGTCAAGAGGGACAGAGGGCGGCCCGAGGTCAAGAGGGACCGAGAGGGGCCCTGGGTCAGGAGGGACCGAGAGGGGCCCTGGGTCAGGAGGGACCGAGAGGGGCCCTGGGTCAGGAGGGACCGAGAGGGGCCCTGGTTCAGGAGGGACCGAGAGGGGCCCTGGGTCTGGAGGGAAAGAGAGGAGACCTGGGTCTGGAGGGAAAGAGAGGAGACCTGGGTCTGGAGGGACAGAGAGGGGACCCGGGCCTGGAGGGACAGAGAGGGGACCAGGGTCTGGAGGGACAGAAAGGGGACCAGGGTCTGGAGGGACAGAAAGGGGACCTGGGTCTGGAGGGACAGGCACAGGAACAGTGGCAGGGAACGACCCAGGGACAGTGGCTGGGAATGGCACTAGGACGGTGGCAGGCAAAGGCACTGGGACAGGGGCTGGCAAAGGCACTGGGACAGGGGCTGGCAAAGGCACTGGGACAGGGGCTGGCAGCCCGGGCAAAGGCAGCTCAGGAGGCAGGGGAAAAGGCAAGTCCTGAGGCCAGGGGTCAGGCAGTTCAGGTGGCTAGGGCGGCAGTTCGTCAGGGAGGTCCGACGACGAGGGTCTGGACGGGGGTCCGGGCGTCAGCGACGGGGGTCCGGACGGGGGTCCGGACGTCAGCGACGGGGGTCCGGACGGGGGTCCGGACGTCAGCGGCGGCTGAGCAGGGGGTCTGGACGTCAGCGGCGGCTGAGCAGGGGGTCCGGACGTCAGCGACGGCTGATCTGGAGGTCCGGAGAGCAGAAGCATCGACGACGGGGGTCTGGACGACAGCAGCGGCTGAGCAGGAGGTCCGGAGAGCAGAGGCGTCGACATCGGGGGTCCGGACGACAACAGCGGCTGAGCAGGAGGTCCGGAGAGCAGAGGCGTCGACAACGGGGGTCCGGACGACAGCAGCGGCTGAGCAGGAGGTCCGGAGAGCAGAGGCGTCGGCGACGGGGGTCCGGACGACAGCAGTGGCCGCTCGCAGACAGCCGGTGGAGTCTGTGGCGGTGGGCAGACTACTGGCGGCTGCGGGCAGACTGCAGGATGTTGAGGGCAGTCAGCTGGTGGCTGTGGGCAGACTGCAGGATGTTGTGGGCAGTCTGCTAGGGGAGAAGGTGGCGAGGCGGCCATGTTGTGGAGGTCGGCCCTCCAGTCCAATGAGGCCTTGAGCAGGTCCTCCAGGGCCTCCTCCTGGACCGGACTACCAAAGAGGGGAGCGAAGTCCACACGCCACCCCACATAGCCCCCCCAAAAATTTTCCTTGGGGAGACTGTCCTCAATCAGGAGCGGGACACCTGGTATGAGGGCTGGCATCTCCTCCTCCTCGCTCTCATACCCAGGGAGGTCGGCCATCTTGGGAAGGGGAGAACCCCGTATGAGGGCCGGCATCTCCTCCTCCCCCTCCTCCTCGAACCACCCATGAACGGGGTCGGTGACTACCAGGTGAAAGTGGGGCCCAGGAGCGGTAACTGGGGCAGTAACTGGGGCAGTAACTGGGGCAGTAACTGGGGCAGAAACACAAGCCCTAACTAGGGCAATTACATGTGCCCTAACAGGGGCAGACACAGGAAGCCTAGGGGCAGTAACAGAGGCCCTAGGGGCAGTAACAGAGGCCCTAGGGGCAGTGACAGAGGCCCTAGGGGCAGTAACTGAGGCCCTAGGGGCAGTAACTGTAGCCCTAGGGGCGACTACTGTAGGCCTAGGGGAAACTACAGGGAACCTAGACTGGGAACTAGGGGTGTGGGTCAAGGGAGAGTGGGAAACCCTACCGGGAGGATGAGAGGCCAACCGGGGCTGTTGTGGAGGTAGCGGAGGTGGGGTCCTCCGAATGGCCCTTCTGATCCACTCGGTGGGAATCTCCCACTCGTCCTCCTCGTCATCCCCGTAATCAGCCTCCTCCTCGCTGCCAACAAAGGCCTCCTCCTCCTGCCAGCTCCGATAGGAACAGGCTGCTCCCTCTGAGTCGTACAGTACATCCTCCGGGAAGCAGCCCATAGCCCACGCCTGCTCCATTCTCTGCAGGGTAAGCCGGCGGAGATCTCCCTCAACATAGTCCGCTCTGGGAGGGAGAGGAACGTCAGAGGACGCTGTCTCATGGTTTTAGGTTCGTCAATCTGTCACGCTTCCAATGCATAGAGCAGTGAGAGACAGGCGCGAAGGTTCAAATAATCCCAAAACTTTATTAATTCAAGAAAACACTGCCACGAGGGGCGAACAGGAATATAGAAATTATAAAGTCCAACGACGAGACACGTAACAGGGACATTGACGAACCAGGACAAGGAGGAAACACAAGGGCTAAATACTAATGCAAATCAGGTACAATAGGGTACACCCGTGCTAATCACCATGTAAACAGCGTCCCACACTGATGACATCAGACCTGCACCTGTGAGACACGGAAGGGACACCAGGGGGAACCAAAACACAATACATTCGGGAGCACTAAAAGGAACATAACTAAACCACTGTATGATAATACTGAATAACACTGAGAACGCAAGACATAATCACAGGAGACCTAACAGAAAACAAAAGGGAACATAGACAGCCTCACAAGGCTGGACGTGACATCTTTACACTGGCTTCCAGTAAAGACTAGATGTAACGCCATCTGGTTCAGCCCTTATTCAACACTCACAACCACATACCGGTATTGCACCCAGTCCCATCTGTCACGAACACACCCCTGTCACCAGATTGCAATCACCGGAATTCTGATCACCTGCTGTATCCTGGTCTGTATAAATACACACATTTCACATTTCCTCTTTGCGAGGTATTGTACATTCTATAGTCAAACTGAGCATTTATATTTTTGATTCCCTCTTTGGCCTGACATTGTGGTTTGTATTTTGGATTCTGGTTTTTGGATTATGCCCTGGTACTTCTGCTTTTTATTGACTGATCTCCTGTGTATGTTTGCTTTGTCTGAGAACCTGCTCCCGTGTACCGACCCTGCTTGTGTGAGAACCTAGCCGTTTATCGACCCTGCTTGTCTGAGAATCTGTCCCGTGTATCGACCTGGTCTGTCTGACAACCTGCTTCAGTGTACCGATCCAGCCTGTTCCAAACCCAGATTGGGAGTTCCGACTACAGCCTCTATATTCTCCTGTTTCTCCCCTGACTTCATACCTGATAAGATTCCAGAACATTATTACTACCTTTTCTATAAATTGAATAAATGCATTATTGTGGTATTTAACCTAGTCCAGACTACATTCGTTACACTAGAGCAGATTATAAGGTATTTCTATGAAACTATAAAGCATTACATGGACTTGCACCTGGGTAGCTCTCTGATAGGTCTTGCCGTACCCTCCACGTACGCTATGGTCACAAGGCGCAGGCCTCCTTATTGTACCTAGAATTTTAAAACAAACAGCTGGAGGTAGGGTTTTTGCTTATAGAGCCCCACTACTTACCAATACATGCATTAGGGCTGTCAGGCATATGAGATGAGACTGGGCCTGTATGGTAAAACCTCGTAAACTCTTGACGCTTGAATTTATTTACAATTATGTGTTTCTGTGTGTTTCTGTCACAAAGTTGTTAGAACTTTGTGACACTCCGACCGGTCCTACGAGAAACCAGTGCATGCAAAAGGTTCCTAGGTATGTATCAAATGTAAACAAACCGGCATTTGGGGAATGCACACGCTATCTCGCCTGCAGTCAGAATGGAAGGGGTTTGATGCAAATTAGCAACAGTCAGCGTTAAGGGGTTAAGCTTGCATGTCAGTCTTTTAAATAAATTATTCTTGTCTATAAAATATGCTTTAGGGCTGCCAGGCAAGTGATGAGACAGGGGAACTGCAACTGGTAACTCCCTGTTAAGCTTGCCCATCAGATGAAACATAAACTTCAATCATATTTTTTAAATAATACATGCCTTATGGCTGGCAGCTCTTATGCCTCTACAAGCCCTCAGGATGGGGCCTAGTTTACTATAGTACAGGTTTCATTGTGGGGTCATATTAATGGCTGGACTGGAGTGAATGGAATAGAGTTAAAAACATTAAACCCAGTGTGAGTTACCATTCCATTTAGTCCAGCCCAGACATTAATATGAGCCCTCTCTCCTGAATTAGGGTTCACCAGCTTCCATTGACATGTATATTCTGTAAATACGGTAATATAATGACCGCTAGGCTGTAAACTGTCAATGGTTTGATGCCACTATGTGATACTGTACTAGTGATATTATCAGCTACTGTTCAACCAGACACACAGGAGGGGGCAGCAGAGATATTTAACCCTTCTTCCAGTACATTTCACTTGCAGAACAAAGACAGTGATCAATCTCATTTCAAAACTAAATTTTAATTCATAATACACAGAGAGCCCCTGTATTCAGTATGAAGACTGTTAGTTAACTGACATGATTTGTCAGCATCATATTCATCATTCAAACTACTGTACATTACAAACCTTTACAGATGCCAACTAGACTGTTAAGTTCCTAAAAGTCAAATAAATGTGACAATTTAAGATGTTATATGGTTATGACATGAGTATGACATCACAACACTTTTTACAGCATTGGTAACTGATCTATAATCACAATAAGGCATCTCATGGGTTTGGGGTATATTGCATATAGTACACCTTGGCTAAGAGCTGCATCTAGGCACTCTATGATGCATTATGCCTCAGAATAGCTCCCAGATGTGGGATATTGGCCATATACCACACCTCCTATTTTCTTAATGCTTAATTATTTAATAGAGCTGGATTGCATATTACTGTATATCTATCATTTGACATTTGTATTTCTGTCTTTAAGGTAGGGCTCACATGAAAAGGCGTTGGCAGCAGGGAAGTAAAGGCATGGTAACCTGTGACCTAGAGACATGAATATGACCCCTCACCCCTGTCAGATATAACACATCTAGTCACAACCTGTTTGGTCTGTAACACTCATCATGAAAGTGTCAATGTTTTCTTTGGCCAGCAGTTCCCTGGCATATTCCACTGTGTCGGCAGGCAGGAACCGGGAACGTCCCATGATCCAGGCGTAGTCAACGTGGAAAATCCTAAACACATCAGTGCAACTGTAGACCACGGCTCCACTCACGTAGTCAGTGCTCACCACCCAGTACGGACTGTAAGGAGCGACTGGGAGAGTAGGGACGAGTTGGAGAGACAGAGAGAGGCAAGATGTGGATTTAGACAGATGACAGAGAAGGTTAGCAGCCTCTACTGGCAAACAAGATGTGTTGGCCTTAAGGTTGCTATTGAAGGCCTCAGTCACACAGAGCTGATGTCATCATCATATGATCCTGAGTCAGAGCTTATCAACATGTCAGACTAAAGTTCATCCAGCACTAGTGACACCAAAACCACACAGTAGAGAATCAGTAGAGTCCAAATAGAGTCAATGATGGAGAGGTAGGGAGTATAGACTCACAGTAGGAGAAGCTGACTCCTAGTTTGGCTGGGTTGTTCGGGTCCTGGATAACTGCTGTCCCTTCTGCAATCCGCACCTTGTCTTTACTAGAGGTAGACATATTTAAACATGTTAGACAAACTATTTCTATGAGAAAAAATAGATTTCATTTCAGAGAGGTCTTCCTATTTCTATTAGTGGTTATTTCACTGTATTTCATTCACACACAGAGACACAGACAGACACACACATAAATACTGACTAGAACCGGGAGTTGAGGACACTAATGGTGCCATCCCCCCTCAGAGTGTAGTCTGCCTTGATGCACTTCCCTCTCGCAGTGGCTACAGGGAGTTTTGCTATCTCATACCAGGTGCCCAGGTACTATTTGGGGTCGTAAATAAGGGTTGTTAAAAAAGTGTGATTTCAATCACAGGTTTAATTCCAGTGAGAGTAGGTTTAGATGGTGTGTGTACCTTCTGCAGGTCGAAATTAGGCTGGACGCTGGGGATGGGGCACGGACCCCAGTGGTATATCTGGGCAGAGACCAGAGGGAGAAGGAGGACAAATGGCACAGGAAACATTTTCCTTAGGAGAGAAAAAGATACGTGTGGAAAAGCTAGAAATTTAAAGCCATAACATTTTAAACTAACAATGAAAACAGTTTAACATGTCTGACATGCTGTGAGTTATATTCCATTTAATGTCTCTTAAATCACACTCTGAGGCATTGTGCATGCCCCTGTAGTATTACGCCTGTTGCTTCGGTTTTGTTGTTAAATCTGTGTGAGTTGTTGTATGCTTCTATAGAAACTGGTTGATGCTCGAGTATGCATAACATATCAGCTTAAGTTTTCTTCTCTTTTTCATTAAACATTATTAGCCAACATCTAGAATCAACATGTAAAAGCTCTGCTCATTGTTTCTATGACAGGTTATATAAAAAGAAACTGAAGAAAAACAAAGGGGGATAAACATGTGTACACTTACAGTGCAGGCTACTTACTGATATGAATTTACATCGACTTTTGCTCTAGTTCTTTATTGTCACTTTTCATGGCATTCCTATTTTCCTATGTACCGGTACACAATGATTAAGATTAAAGGTGCACTGTGTAGAAATTTGGAGAGTGAAAACAGAAGATATTTCTCTTTCAGTGACCAAATTCCAAAAGCTGAAGAACATGTATTTCATGATATTTAAAAAATTGGAAAAAGCTGTTTAGATCGGAGAATGATTTACTATGCAGTGCATATTTTGCCAGTTGAACAGGAGTTGCAATGAGAACATGACGAGTTGTGCTTCCGCAGTGTTTGTCACTGAACACATGCCGGTCTGTCTGATTTAATTCATGCATTTTAGGCAATGATTTTGTGTGTAACAAGGCACAGCATAGTGTAGGGAATCATTTATAAATAGCACCTGTTATTCTGACAGTTAAAGGTTATTTCATAATCAGTTCATAGCAGCATTCTATTATTAACAAAACATTTGTGGATTGATAGAAACAAAATGATGTAAAATCATATTTGTAAATATATTTCTGAAAAATAATTTAACTATCTCTAAATTATACATTATGTTTCCATTCTAAAACTGTATGTAATTGTGAAAACCTACTGTACTTTGACAGTAACCTCCAACATACAAATCAAAGTCATTTTGGTCCTGCCTATTGAATATTTTTTCGCAATGCAATATACAGTATGATACTGTTTAAACTGTAAGTTTATGATAACATAATAAAAATTGCTAACAATTATTGCAATGAACATTAGCCTACTGTATTTGGTAATTACCGTATGATACTCTATAATCTATACTCTCTGAAATTACAAACATTGCTAATAGCGTAGACTATTTGAAGGAGGTTTCTTACCTGAGCTCTTTTTACATATGTTATTAAAAAAGAAACAACAAATATATGTATTTTTCTCAAAGATTCTGTGTTGTTTATTAGGTCTCAAGAAGACAAGAGTGTGAGTTTGTCTAGGTTTGTCGTCACTAAGAGTCCATCCAGCACGAGGCAGGTGATTAGCTAAATTGTTGTCATGAGACATTTCCCAGTCTGGGCACACACTGGAAATGGAGAGTGTGAGAATGTGTCTGTTGTGTACTTATTACAAGATGCCTTTTGTTTATTAGGAAACGTTTACAGTGCTCCATCAAAACCAAATAAAATGTATTGTATTATTTCACAAGATCATGTAGATACAGTTAGTTACTAAGCTATGAGTGACCTAGTTTGTTAAACCTCCACCCGCACACAAACATACAGGTGAGGTAAACGCTAGGGGTTAGGGGCTAGAAGCCTGGGATTGGGACAAAGGATTAGCAGTAGGTAGGCGGCTAGAATCTAGTGGCTAATATCTAGTGTTGTGGTTGTTGGTATGGTCAGGGCGTTCAGTACTAGCTGTGGACTAGGACCAATTCTCACCTGTGAGCCAGCTGACAACTTGCATGGCTGGTTGGCAGGTTTTTTGCCTGTGGCCATGTCCTCAATATAGTTCACCACCTTATATCACCTAGTGGCAAAAAGCAGAGTGAAAGCTTCATCAACACAGGTCTGGTTACATGTTCACATTTCCGTATCATCACTTTCTATGGAATACAGGCAGTGGAAATCAACACATCTCCTTGATATTCAAAAAGCATTAAAATATCAAGATTTGTTTAATTACAGAGGACTCGGCAGGACCAATGTCAGCTCGTTTTTCAATTTTATGAACAAACACATTCAGAAAAAAATTACTGAAGTGGATCTATAGAAATACTCTATATATTCCATAGACTGTAAAAAATATGGGTGTAGTAACAGTGACGTCACCCACTGATTTCTGAAAAGCGGTTTTGAAACTCATTGTGTGCGGAGACGGTCATCGCCATCTTGGTAGCGCATCACTCTACGTCACTCGCGGATAACCAAAATTGGTCAAAGAGGTGGACCGTGGGTGGAGCTGACGTGCCTGTTTGCTGATGCCATGCCATGCACTAAGTCTGTCACTTGTTAGGCTGCGCACCCTAATTATAAAACTTTTATAATTTAAATGGATGAGTTATGAATAAATTCATCCCACCCAGAGTTGACAGATAGAGGGAAGTAAGCAATATACACCAAACCCATTTTTTGAACCAGGCTATAATCATGTTTATTTCTGCTGTAAAGTTGGGCATTTTGCCATAGAGGTCCATTAAAATGGCTCCTTTCTGCAGCCCGCCTCAAGTGGCCATTGGAGTAAATGCATTTTTTGGTACTTCCGGGGTGGCTTCATTTTTCAGCCTCGGAGTTTGCCCCTTGACATATTCTGTGTTATTCTCCATGATAATGTTGTTCTTCCTCTGTCCAGGCTTCGACTCAAACACTGTCTGGAGTATAAAAATGCATTCATTTGTTGATATTGTTTATTTTTTACACGGGCCAATTCTGACCAATCACAGAAAGCAATCTTTCAGGCAAAAATAAAGAAACCCACAAAATTATACATGTAAAAATAAAAATTGACCTGGGAGGCAGGGAGCATTCACACATTCCTCCCAAAAAAACAGAATCTAACTCCAGCTGACCTCCAACCCTGCCATGTTCCTTTGCTGTTAGCAAATAAGTAATAATGTGAGTTAATTTGATGGTGTTTTTCTTACTTTTTATGCACACATTGAATTATATTCTGTCATTTCTTTAACATTGTTCTGTAAGTGCATCGCTAGCTACATCATAGACTGTCATACATTAACATATTTTTAACTATTTAATAATTCTATGCCTACTATAATTGTATTGTTAAATCCATCCTGTTTAGAATTCGAACTAAATTTACATTTCAAATACAACAACAACGCGTTGTTCATTTCACTTAAAAAATTAAAGTAAAAATATCAAGGTGTTTCAAAACTTCGCGAGACTTCGGTCGTGTTTTTGACGTCACTAGAAAATGGCTACTAGGTAAAGGGATAATAAGGTATTGTCATTCTACTCATTTATAAACTGTTTGTGTTCTTAGTTTCTATATTTTGAAATGTTTTTAGTATTTTACATAAGCGTGTTATTACACACCCAAATGGCCGCCAATTTTCAACGGTCACAACGTAGTTTACAGCGCATTCAGTGTCGCATTTCGAAATAAGAGCCCATCTTCGTTGTTATTAAGCGCGCTCACACATCCGCGATTATCAAATAATCTAGCTAGCTAGCTATTTTATCTAACCAAACTATAAAGTAAAGGTTTTCTAAATTCTTAAAAATGTTCATTCTCAATGTACAAGTATAGTTATTAATTCAGACATTGTGCAGTTGATCTATTCAAGTTAAACAACAAAACGCATTTAGCCAATTTGCGCGGATTCCCGTGGGCCAGTTAGCTACTAGCCACAGTATCTTAGTAGGATTCTCGAACTTTTATTTTTAACCTTATTCTGGTATCTACTGCCGGATAGCTACAGTGGGAACGATGTGATTTGAGTGTTGCTATTGTAACGATATGTAGTTCTGTATTAAATAAATTAACTTTTTTGTATTCCAACAGAACAACACCTGGTTATTTTCATCGAAACAATAGCGTTAAAATTAAAGGTGAGTAAAGGTTTATTGGTGACACCTGTATACTTCAAAGGGATCTTTAATACTCACAATGTTATTGAGTAAAAATACCTTTTCTGTTCTTGAAACCCTGAAATAGTAAAACGGTACATGTTTTTACGAAAGACTGGTAGACTACTCATATACATTTCAGTAATATAGCAGATGCTGTTATCTAGATGTACAGGGACATCCCCCTGGAGTATTTTAGGGTAAAGTGCCTTGATCACGGGCACCACGACTTTTTCCCAATTGGGAATCGTACGGGCAACTTTCCAACACCCCAGATTAGAGGCTTGCAATGAAAAAAACGTAGTGAAAATGTTTTCAGGGGCCAGAGTTGACTATGACCGCCATAGAGGTATTGGAATTCCAGCTTCGTGAACTTTCCATTTGCACAGTAAAATATATTAAGATTTCCCCTAATTGACAAAACATATAAATTACACTATAGAATATACAAAAAAATGTTTTGTATTGATGTTACGTGAATCGGTCAAGCTGTTTGGAGAGATTACACATAATGCGAAGACTGTGCATTCCAAGTCTTCAAGAATAATAGCTTGGAGCACTAAATATACTATAAATATGCTAAATATGTCAACACTTTTACTTCAATTGGAACGTTTTAAAAGGTCAGTCCAATACTAGAACTTTAGGATTGCCTAATTAGAGATTGTCTGAATAGTATCCGGCTTAGTCATCCCTAACATTAGCTTCTTCACTTTATTTATATATCAAAATGTAGGTTTAATTAGTTCTTTTAAAACAATATGCACACCATGCAATACTGACAGGTCACTTTTTGCCAGAAGTCGGTATTTTGTATGGGAATTGGCTTGAATTTACTTTTACTTCCATAACGATTATGAGAAGAAACAAATAGGAACAATTATTGGCATTATATATAATCAGAATCAGAAAGCTATTTATGTAATGTTCAGTATATTGTAAGCAGCAGTATAATGAAAACATTTTCAAGGTGCAGGAAATTAGGAAATAAGTGTTCATGATCCCTACTGCTGAAGGAAAGAAACTTATCTTGTGGCAGGAGGTCTTGGTCTTTATAGACCTCAACCTTGAGCCAGAAGGAAGAGTTCTGAATAGTCCAATTTCCAGTGTGAGAGGGATCCGCCACAATCTTAGTTGCTCTCCTAGATCTGGATGTGTTTAAGTCTTGTAGCAGAGGCAGAGTGCAGCCAATTACCCTTTCTGTAGAGTGAATGATGCGCTGCAGCCTGCCTTTGTCCTTGGTGGAGGCTGCATGGTACCAGACAGTGATGGTCAGGATGGACTCTGATGGCAGTGTAGAAGTGCACCATCATAGTCTATAGCAGGTTGAACTTCTTCAGCTGCTGCACAAAGTACATCCTCTGTTGTGCTTTAAGCAACAGTTAAGCAGAACATGAAAACAGTAGTACCCAGGGTTACTATTATAGTAAAAATATAGTGGGCACAAACATATATATGTTTTAGGGAAAAACACTGTGTAAATCAGGCCATAGAACTCTCTATGTTCTGTTATTTTTAGTTGGTAAAAGGTGACAGTCTGTACTCTTGCCTCATACACATTTTTGAATCATATTTTCATATGCTTTTTGTGTACAGCAAAAATAGCATTTTTGATTTTACCTTCTCAATATTTATTGAGGGCAATATAGTTTTTTGTAATGTTGTTTATAGAATGTACATGTACTTTACATGACAAGATGAACAGGAACCCCATTACTCCCCCTCCTTGCAGTTTAACCTTGGTCTGACCCAGAGATGTCCCAGCTGGCCCACAGTGAGCACCTGTTGGAGCAGCTTCGCTGGCAGCGGGAGAGCAATGTACTGTGTGACATCACAGTTGTCGTGGGCGACACGCTGTTTCAAGCGCACCGTAATGTGCTGGCGGCGTTTAGCGGATTCTTCTCTGCCCTGCCGGACAAAGGTCATCGAGTCACAACCCTTGACCAAGAGTTTGTCAGTGTGATGGCCCTGGACAGTCTGTTGAAGTACATCTATACTGGAAAATTAGACCCAGACAGGTAGGCTACCAATATGCAGGTGTGAACAAGGCTGATAAGAGTGTGAATCAAAAGGTGTACAGACAACAGTTCCAACCAATACCACTAAACGACCATAGTGTGACACTAACTATGTAGGATTCCATGGTGTTGTTTATCTGTATGTTCCTGTAACTGTTGTCTTGTTTATCCATGGTTGATGAGAACAGCGAGGAGTTGGACGCAGTGCTGAGAGCTGCAGTGTTCCTGGGCATGAGGGAGGCGGAGTCTCACCTGAAAGGCAAGACAGGCAGCCAACCGGCCACACCCACCCACTCTCCCCAGGCAATACCCTCCCCTTCCTCACCCCCCAGCCCAGAAGATTATGAACCCCTGTCCCTCATTCCAGTAGGCTCAGGAGAAGGGGAGGCGGAGGAGCGAGAAGGAGAGGGGCAGGAGGAGGAAGGAGATAGAGAGGAGGAAGGAAATAGGAAGAAAGAGGAGAGGCAAGGAAAGAGGAAGGAAGAAGCGGAGAAAGATCCAGAGTACAGGCCTCCCTCCCCCAGGAGAGGGGCGAGGAAGAGGAAGGGAAGGAAGCCCAGAGCCACGTCTACCATTCAAACCTCCCCTCTCCGTGAGGATACCCCAGACGAAGCTCCAGTCGTCCAGCCTCGGCGGGGTAGGGGAAGACCCAGGGGGAGTGGCAGAGGGAGGGGGAGAGGAACGAGGGGGGATGTGTCTTTGGAAGAGTCGGACCTCCAGATTGCTGAGGAGGACGAGACAAATGTGAAGAGGGCCAGGAACAGCAGTGGATCAAGGAGAGGAGGAAAGAGAGGAAGAGGGAGAGGGAGCGCTACACTGAAGGAGAACAGGTTGAGTGACGGAGATTGGCTGCCGCCTAAAGAGGAGCCAGAGGATGAAGACGAGGAGGGGAATGCTGCCTTGAGGAGCGAGAAACAGAAGCCGGTGTGTGTGGAGTGTAACAAAGAGTTCTCAGAGTTGAGCAGCTTGAAGAGGCACATGAGGATCCATAAAGGAGTCAAGCCCTTCAAGTGTCTGTTCTGCACGCGAGCCTTCACACAGGGGAACCAGCTGAAAATCCACCTCCGTATACACACAGGTGAGACACACACAACCATCTGACACTCCTAAATATACA
>JACXGM010022375.1:0-16753 GCA_016801145.1 Umbra pygmaea | reverse complement strand
ACATCAAAGTGTATTTTCTGCTGTATGAACAAATAAAAGCAATACATACAAAAAAAATGTATTGACCTTGTTATATTTATGTTTAGAAGTTTCAGGTATAACTGAACTACAGTACAAGCAATATGAAGTACTCCTTATTTGTTGGATGTTTCTTTGTTTCAGAACAAAACCAGCTGTTATCGCGATATGTCGATATGGGATATTCTTCTCGATATTATTTTCCAAAATTCGATAACGATAAATATTGAATTATTGCCCAGCCCTAGTCTAACTCCTATGCTCTTAAAGCGGCATAGACACTTAAGATGACTTACACAGAGCGTACGCAATATTCCAGCTACCACAACACATATTTCTCACACTACTTACATGAAAAGAACTTCATCCTGGGACTCAGCAAACCAACATGACATATCATTAATGAACCGCACCACCCTCTGGACCCAATGGGTTATATAGAGTACTTGTTAACACCAGCTGGTAGCAATAGGCAATTAGACTTAACAAGCCCTTTTCTACACTCATACTCTTTAGACCTGGTGCTTCCTACTGGAGTCCAGAGGGTGGTGCTAGCAGACCATATACACACACATACATTTAGGCATAATACATAATCCAACACAAAACCACAGTACCTTAGACTGGATAATAGAGAACACAAAAAGGCATGGATGCACATAAACATTGAGTCCATATCACAGTTCATGTCTACATACCAGCCCTCCCTGAGTCGGATGTGACCGATTTCTTGTGCTGTCAGTCCCTGTGCAGGTGGAACTAAGATGTAGGCTAGAAAGGTAGCATTGCTTGTTAAAGATTGTTCATTTTGATATTTATTATTGTTTTTATGACAGGTCAATAGGAAGGCAGAGGCTAGGCATGTAGAGCGAAACTGATAGGAAGGGCACATACAGACAGCTGAGACAGATTAAATGTTTACATTAGCAAGAGAATTGTAAACTAGGTAATTTTTACCTGGAGAAAATGGTTACATGAAAGTTTCTATTTGAGAAATTACCCATGGGGCATTTTCCCCCGAGTTACCCTAACAGGGAGGCTTACATTATTCCTGTGTTTATGCAACATGTTTGGGAAATAAGCATAGTCAATAACTTGCAAACTAGTTAAATGATCAAATTTTGGATCTATCAAACCCAATATGGTAAATGCAGATTGAAAATTCCATGATTTGCCTATTTATAGCATCTGCATTGCATCTGTTGGGTTATTATGAATGTTATTATGATTAGTATGTGGGCTATTGTCTGCTAATAGCATAATATCAAACATATTCATTACAATTATTTTAAAATTGTATACCATGTATATGGCAATAGGCAATTTTATCTGTGTAATTACTGGAGATGGAATTTAGATTTTAGATTGTGTTGTGTGTTGATGTGTAATGATATTTATATTTATATGAGTTTCATTCCTTCTACAACAAAGACTTACTAAGTGGACTCCTATGTCCCCTCTTCTCTCACTGCAACACGTTTCTACGAAGTCTCACTAAAGTCCTATCAACTTCTGAAAGTTGGAAACATGTTTAGGACCAGGGATTTCAATGGCAACTGTTTAGTCAGGTGGAGTTGTTTTAAATTCTCTGAAGAGATGTTTC
Source organism: Umbra pygmaea (assembly GCA_016801145.1). Classification (NCBI taxonomy): domain Eukaryota; kingdom Metazoa; phylum Chordata; class Actinopteri; order Esociformes; family Umbridae; genus Umbra; species Umbra pygmaea. Next base: position 15,132 of record JACXGM010022375.1, on the reverse strand, counting down.
TCAAACAGTCAAAACATTGCCATGCTGTGCTACACTTGAACCCTAATTCTGATGACGTTACCAGAAGTCCAGTTAATTCCCAAGACACTAGCTAGCCCCACCACCCTCACACACATTTCCACCACCACTGATATGTGGTACAGTCACATTCCATAAAGACCCATATACACTATATCCACAAGTATGTGGACATACCTACTAATAGTGGAGGAGGGATAATGGTCTGGGGCTGTTTTTCAGGGTTTGGACTAGTCCCTTTAGTTCCAGTGAAGAGTCACGTTAATGCTACTGGATACAAAGATATTTTAGACAATTGGGTGCTTCCAACTTTGTGGTTACAGTTTGGGGAAGGCACTTTCCTGTTCCAGGAATTCCTTAACGCTGCCCCTGTGCACAAAGTTTCGTCGATATAGACATTGTTTGTCAAGTTTGATGTGGAGGAACTCAATTGGCCTGCACAGAGCCCTGATCTCAATACCATTGAACACCTTTGGGATGAATTGGAATGGTGACTGCAAGCAAGGCCTGGCCTGGCTGAATGAGCACAAATACACAGACATACTTTGAAATCTTTTGGAAAGCCTTCCCAGATGAGTGGCGTCTGTTATAGCCACAAAGGAGAAACCCCATCTCCATATTAATGCCTATAGTTTGGGAATGGGATGTCTAACAGGAGTTAGTTGTTTTTTTCCATCCTTGTACATTAGCATAACAGTAGTTGAGTTAGAAGCAAGAGAGTAGCGGACGGCCCACTTGTAGTCTTAACCTTATGAATGAATCAGATAAAATAGCATAGAAGTAAGCAAAGTGCCCTTGCCAACTGCCACCCTGTTCAAACAAATGTGGAAAACATTTAATGGAAATGTCCATATAAAAGCAACTGTAGTAAAAAATGGACGTACAGAAACCACAACAGAAATACTCAGAACAGTGCACAGACAAATTAAAAGGCCAAACTGACAAAGAGCTGGTCAGATATGAGCGTTTTGCTCATACTATACAGTCACCCATTTTGTCTGTCTCTGAGATTTACCACCTCTGATAATGCAAAGAAAAAGAGTCTAGAGGCTTTTCTTAAGACTGACACCCAGTCAGCCTTAGCCAATATCAGCTTTGGAAGAGCTTAACAAGAGCAGCCGGAGATTTAGAAACTTTGCATGAAGTTTTTGAAATAAGCACAAGAGAAAGGGAAGTAGGGAAAAAATAAAGTTTAGAGCAGATTTTATCTTGAATGGTAAATGGCAAAGCAGCAGGTCTTCAGAGCAGGAGGTTCAGTGAGTTGTTAACTGATTAAAATTATAGTGAAGCTGTAGGACCATTCACATGTTTTAACAGTGGCCTCTTTTGATCCGTTCATAATGAAGCCGCCAATTAAATATAATTTTCACAAGTTACATACGGTGGGGGAATACCAGATCCCTTTCCAATCTATTTTCAAAGCCCTCAGTTGAGAAGAGGAGTACAGACAACAGCATTACATGATGAGATTGTAGACTGTGTTTAAATTAACAAACTTGATAACTTGAGTGCTTTAAATGTTTAGTCAAGTTATATTTACAAGTGGCCTTTTTCAGTTGTTTCTTTGCTTGTAATTGATCCTGAAAATTGTATTACATTTTTTGTTACTTAATGGTAAGTTATCACAGCTTAATTCAAACATGTTTTAGCATAGTGGTAAAAAAAATGTTTTTAGTGTAGACATTATCCAGAATACATTGAGTGTTTTATAGCATTATATAACATGTTTTGACACATTGTTTGGACAACGATTTGTATCTACACTGTATGTGTAGGTTTTTGCAGGGATCACCTAACAGCACAGACAGGTATATTTCTGCCCACTAAGTGCTCTGAAGGTTGTTCTAATGACGGTTCTAAAGTGCTCAGTCGTCTGGGTATAACCTCTAGTCCATCTCACCTACTGTAGATACCTTCACTAAACCCCATCATAGCTCATTTCTAGTTCTGAAGTAGCATTAACTGAGATCTTGCATTGCATAATGCCAAAACTAATGTTTTAACTCTTGTTTTGACAAAAGCATGTATGTCTATGCAAAATTATATGTTTCTGTTGATTTGCCATATTGTTCTTTTACACTTCTGAGAAATACATCTTTCATTGTATTTCACCTTTATTTAAACAGGTAAGTGAACTTAGAACCAATTTCACTTTACAATACTGACCGGTCCAAATGCATAAATATTAAAAGCAAACACTTAGTTACTGAACACATTAATAAAAAATGTACCTACATGTTTGCCTCATTTAAAGTTTTCAGTACATTTTGATAGCCAGCTGATAAATCTTAGAGCTAGACCAATTGTAAGCAGATAAATGTATTTTTTCCACCCACTGAAGCCCAAGGTTTTCAGATTGTCCTTGAAGTTCATAAAAATTCTGTGGAGGGTAACCTTAGTCAATATCACCTAGATACCCACATCATAGCTAAATTAAGATGCTTTTCTATTTCTGAAACATAAGCAGCATTAGGCTAACTTGTGCGTTGCCCTTAACTAATTGCACAGATTCAATTACAGTAAATATTTTTTTCTCATTTCATTACATTTTTTGTTTCGAAGGGACAAAAGCATGTTTCTCTTGATTTGACATTGTGTATGCAATTCCCCATAATATAATTTGCATAGTATTGAAATTACACTGATTCTGACTGTATGTTTAAAAGTATTTATTTGTAAAGTGTCCAAAAAATGTGGACCCACAGCTGTCTGGGTTTGCGGCCAAGCATTGTAAAATAGCCAAAACCTTCAGCTTAGCATTTAGGTAAAGGGTTTCTAACAGTTGCCAAGTTGCCCAGGGTTGTCTACTCCTTCTTCTGTACTTTGACCCCTCTCCTCACTCCCCCTCTCTCCTTTGTCTCAAGGCTGTCTACTATGAGATCGGCTTCGTGGTCTGTGCCTCTCTGGGCATGCTCTTCATCGTCCTCATGCCCCTGGTCGGCTTCTTCTTCTGCCTGTGTCGCTGCTGCAACAACTGCGGCGGTGAGATGCACCAGCGCCAGCGGAAGAACGCCGACTGCCAACGGGGCCTGCTCACCACGCTGCTCTTCACAACCTCACTTGTAATCACGTGAGTTCGCCATTTCTAAATATGTTATTTCCGCACGCCGCCAGGCGGTGGCGACTGAAAGTCCGTCCCCCTGCTCCCGCAAAAAGGATTTAAGTTTAAATGTTGTTTGAGTGTGAGGAGTTGGATAGTGTTTAATAAGGAATTTTTGTGCCTCATCTGGATGAAGTAGGTAAAACACTGGGTTAAATATGAAGCCTACACTAGAAGATTTGAGCCTGTCTGGCATAGCTGGATGTAACACAATAAAACCAGACATTACTCAGAGCTTACTTTGGTAGAGCCCCTGGATGTGTTACTGGAAAGGCCAACTGTAACATGATAATTAATATCTTAAACAAGGTAGAGATTGGCTCTTGACATGACTTTAAAGCTTTCCGACTCAATTTCTGCTCTTCCTTTGTTGTTCTTTTACAAACTTTTCTGAATAACATTTTTTATTTCACCTTTACTTAAGTCAGTTAAGAAGCTTTTTTTCTTAACAACAATGAGCTATCTGGCCAAGTGCATAAGGAGTGCAAGAGAACATTTTGTGAGACCAAAAATCCAACCACAATATAAAAGCATAAAGGTTCACCAACAGGTTTGCATCCCTTTGAAACCTATAAAGATCCAATGGTGAATAAATAAACAACCAATATACAGTACAGTAATTGTCTAGGCAGAATTGGCAATAGAGACAAAAAAGATGGTGTCATTGGCTTGCCTCTGGCTCTGGAAAGGCCAAGAGGATTCATCAGGCTTCAGTTCTTTTTCATCTTCTTGACTTTACAGCTTTATTGGAAAGAGACAGAGCTGTGTTATTAGACATTCCAGAGTGGAATCCTAGCCGCCCTGAGACCATGGTTCAGAGAGACCCCTCAGAGGTCTTATTAAATCTCCCTGACCAGCGGGCGAAGACGCTGCACAGATTCTAATGAAGCAATTACATTTACCACAGGGATGAGGCCGCGATTCGAGCTGAGGGACAGGGAGTCCGTTACCCAGGGATTGCAGACACATCTCTACTGTGGGAATACACGTATATATACTGCATACTCAAATGTGCGCATATAGTTCATACACCCACACCCAGGATGTATAACCCAAAAGTGCAATCACTGAACACTATGGAGAATAGAGGAGATGGTTTACAGCAAAGATGGAGTAGTGTTGTTAAGAAGCATTTTGATTGGATTATGTGTTGCAGACACATTGGTGGAGAATCAGGGAGCAGCTAAGATTGGGGTGGTTTGTAATTTGCTGTATTTCCAAGAACCTCTCGATTGAATGTGAAAGCTTATTTAAAGGTCTAGTTCTAAAAGGGTGATAGTAGCGCCAATATGCACTACTGTAGTATGTGATTGGTTGAAGCTCAGTGTTGATGCTAATGTTATTATTAAATGCATTCATTGCCACTTGTGACAAATTCTGCCAATAGCGAGTCAATTAGTTTTGACCTTTTTGTAGCATTTCAGACAACAGTCGATTCTCTGGTTGTTGCTGGGCAACTCCAGCACTTGGGTCTACACAGGCAGACAGAGGAGAGATTGACAGGGCGATATAATAGTGGATATGGCAGTGGATAACTCATGGTATCTAGCCTCCCGATTTTATAACATCCAATTTATGATTATAGCCTTGCCTTATCTTAACAACTTCACAGCAATTCGGGGAGAGTTGAAGATGGTGATGTCATCCAAAACTGTTTTATTTCATTTGTATTTCACCAGATACATCCCCAGTACATAATTGTGTAACGGTAGGTGAGGGAAGTGTGTAGGTAAAATAAGGAAATTATTTTAGAATTGAAATAATCTGAAAACTCTTACCGTACAACAAACCAAACACAACTTTGTGGAATTACTCACATGCGTTACAACACAACAGTTCCGTAAATACCATAGAATTATGACAGTTTATCTAGTCTTGTTTAAAATGGAAATTGCAGCGGGAATGAAAGTGTTTTTGTGAGCGATCTTTTTGGACAGAGTGCTCTGAAACAGCGTCCTGATGGGAGTAATTGAAAGGCGGTGTGAGTGGTACTTAAGAATGGAGGCTGCCTTTCCCTCTACTGCATGACTGTTAGGGTCTAACAATTGGGCTTGAGTGGTACTGAATCTTTTGGTTGAATGTGTGATGATTCTTTTGAGCGATAATTTTCTCTGTGAGAAAATTGTACCAGCATGCAATTTTTATGTCAGAACAGATTCAATGAGTGACCGGTATATACTGTTGTTAAAATGTCCTGTCTCACATTAAAAACTTTAAGCCTTCTCCGGAGGAACATCCGCTGTTGAGCCTTCTTGTAAACCCCATCCGCATGTTGTATGAAGGATAAATGGTGGTCAAACTCAGTGCCCAGATATTTAAAGGTCTCGACCTGTTCTACCTCTTGATCAGAGGTAAAAGTTACACTAATGATTGGGGAAATGATTAACAGTTGATTATGGTTGACAAGACCAACAAACAATCCATTGGAAGATGTAGAGGAATGGAAATTAATCTATTCAGGTTCAAAGGAAAAAATATTATAAATCTCACCGATCTCCTCTGCCACGGTTTTACAAGGGTATAAGGTTTCTTATTTCACCTTGATTTATCCAGATAATCCAATTGAGAAAACTGTATTATTTACAATCATGACCTACCCAAGACAAGGCGTAAGGTGCAAGGCAACATAAAATTACACACAATGTTTCACAAAGTACAAATATTCAGTCACACATGTATACGGTAGGAATAAAAATCTGAAAGAGTCTAAAAGAGAGAGATAAATTCAGAGTGTGACCAGTTGAAAAGCATACATTTTATTTTACTAGAGTTTAACAGCAGAGGCCACGGAAGAAGTGATGTGTGTCATCACAACTCTTGGAGCTTTTTTAAAACAATGTCCAACGTAGGGCCTGCTGTATAGAATATGGTGCTGTCTGCATAGAGGTGGATTATAGAGTTACCTGCAGCAAGAGTGACATCATTGATAGATACAGAAAATAGCATTGAAACCTGTCTGAGTTGTCATTTGTGAACCAGGCGAGGTAGTTATTAGAGAAACACATGCCCTTGAGTCTGCCAATGAGGATCCTGTGATTGACAGAGACAAAAGCTTTGGTCAGGTCGATAAAGACGGCTGCACAGTATTGTCTTTGGCCAGTGGCTGTTATGATGTCATTTAGGACCTTGAGAGTGGCTGAGTTGCATATCAGATTGCATATCAGAGAGGCTGTCATGGGTTTCAAAAAATATATCTGTTTATTGACTTGGTTTTCGAAGACTTTAGAGAGGCAGGGCAGGATGGAGATAGGTCTGTAGTAGTTTGGGTTTAAAGTGTCCCCCCCTTTCAATAGGGGGACTAATGCAGCAGCTTTCCTGTCTTTAGGTATCTCTGATGAAGGAAATGAGAGGTTGAACAGAAATAGGGGAAGCAATCATTTCTGCAGACAGTTTTAGATAGATTCCAGATTGTGTAGTCCATCTGATTTGTAGGTGTCAAGATTTTGCAGCGCTCTCAAAACATCAGCTGTTTGGATTTCGGCAAAGGAGAAGCATGGGGCAATTGGGCAAGATGCTGAGGTGAGGGCAGAGCTGTTGGTCCGTGTGGGGTTGGCCAGATGGAAAGCATGCCCTGCCATAGCAAAATGCTTATTGAAATTCTCTACTGTAGTGGACTTGTCGGTGGTTACAGTGTTTCGTAGTGTTAGAGCTGTGCAAGGGCGTGAGAACGGTGGTCCCCCCCAATGTTGCAGACAGGCAATGTGGTTCCCCCAATAACAAGAACAATTTGGGAATATTTTTTGGTTTGTCCCCCCCAATGTCAAGTTCGTTCCTACGCCCTTGGAGCTGTGGGCAGCTGGGGGGAATTGTTCTTGATCTCCATGGATTTTACTGTGTCTCAGAACGTTTTAGAGTTAGTGCTGCAGGAAGCGAATTTCTCTTTGAAAAACTAGCCTTAGCTTTCCTAACTGGCCTTGTGTGTGTATCAGTTTCTGGTTTCCTTGGAGAGTTGATGATTGCAGGGATTGTTCGAAGCTAATGCTGTGCACCACAGAATGTTTTTGTGCTGGCTGAGGGTGGTCAGTTCTGGAGTGAACCAAGAGCTATATCTGCTGTTAGTTTGACATTTTTTGCTTATTTAGGATGGCAAGAAAGGCATTCTTAAAGAACGACCATGCATCCTCCACTGATGGGATGAGATCAATATCATTCCATGAATCCTGGGTCAGGTCAATTAGAAAGGCCTGTTTGCTGAAATGTTTTAGAGAGCGTTTAACGATAATGAGGGGTAACCTTTTACATTGCATATTGCATGTTCTGTTCATCCAATGAACCTCATTGCGCTACTGTAATATTACTGTGTCTTTCAGTTATTTGATGGATCAAAAGGAAATTGCTGATCCATACACCCAAATATTTATAAATGAAAATGATGGAAATTGTCAGAGGTGCTTAAACCTATGCGTAAGACTGTATACAGGATTGATTCATGGAAAGGTAGGAGAGAGAATAAACAGGATGTCATTAATATACACACAGAAAGTGGGTTCATCCATAATCTTCACCAGAGTGGTGTGATCTGACATGGGGCATCAGATGGCTCAGTGGTTACGGAGTCAGACTTGTATATATAACAATGACCTTTAACACACAGACTAACAAGACTTATAGCAGAAGAAAACAAGGGGAACAATTGAGCAATAATATCATACACACACAACACTTACATATGTACATATAAATAATAATAACAGCACCAACACAATTAATACTGTTCTGAATAATAACCATTATATTTCCCCACTCCAAAAATAATACACATACACCAAACCAACCAGGCTGGTATTAAAATGGGTGGATAAGTCACTTCTTCTCTAGCAAGTATTGTTTTTAGGTGTTTGTATGTTTGTGTTCCTAGTTACTTTACTTTTTCCTTTTCATCAACACCCAGTAACCATAACATGAGCCACGGTAGATTAAATTAAAAGTATTGGCAACCGGAAGGTTGGTGGTTCGATCCCTGGTTCTGCCTGACCAAGTGTCGAGGTATCAATGAGCAAGACACCTAACCCATGCTGCTGCTTACGAGCTGGCTGGCGCCTTGCATGGCTGACAACGCTGTGTGTATGAATGAGTGAATGTAAGGCAGTCCATTTACTTAATATTCCTTACTATAAATAGTAAAATGGACAAATCTTCTTTTTTCCTTTTCAAACTAACAATGTAAATGTCTTCACTGTGGCTTTTTCTCCCGGGATAACAGTTAAACATGTTGCACACTTCCTACTTTATCCATTCACAGTTTGATATTCTTGTGGTAGCATCTCATTTAGGTCATAATGTCTACAGACAGCAGAATGGAATCCAAAATACAAAACATAACGGAAACATATTTGTGTTTCTATTGAGTAAGTGAATCATACGTTATTGTGCACTGTTAGGTTTGTAGCAGTTGCACAGTCCCCCCTCATGCTTTAGATTGTGGATGTGTCCTTACCCAGACTAAATCTCCCGTCTGGAACTGCGAATGTTTCCTCCGAGCATTATAGTATTTGGCTTGTCTGGACTGGCATACATCCACTCTCTGTCTGACTTCATTTGCCATAGCCTGCTGTCTATCCAATAAGTTGTAGGGTGGCTGGTTTGGTGTGGGAGCTGTTGAGATCAGCCTTTCCATAGGCCCTTGAAGATTCCTCCCCATGGCAAGCTCAGCAGGGGTTTTACCAGTTGTCTCATGTTTGGCTGTATTAATGGTGTAACGGAACTCAGGGATCCATTGATCCCAGTTCCTGTGGTGATCCCCCACAAAAGAGGCGATCATAGTCTTTGCTTGTGGATGGTAGCTTGTAGTAAACTTGTGGGTAACCCCCTAGGTCTTGCAGAGTTCATCCATTATCTTGCCTGCAAACTGGGGCCCCCGATCTGATATCAAGAACTGAGGAACCCCTGAACGGGTAAAAATATCATCATTTAGGACAGTAACAATCCAGTGTGCTACTATCCTTTAGGGGAAACATCTCCACCCACTTGGTGAAGTAGTCAATTACGACCAGCAGGAAGATTTTCCTCTTTTTACTCCTTGAGAACGGACCCATTAGGTCCATCCCAAGGCTCTCCTCGGCCCTACTGACTTGACTGGAGGAACAGATGGTTTTTGATTGTCGTGTAGGTGTTGTTGGCAAACCGTGCCGGTCTTGACATGCTCCCATACATTCTTGCGAATAGAGGTCTACCAGGCCACCTCCAAAATGTGAAGTAGTGTTTTTAGTAGGGCTGCAGATAACAGATAACAATGTCACACAGCTCTGTTACACTTATGCTAGTAGATCATGGATTTAGTTTGTGGTAGTTGTTGTGTTTGGTGAAGTTTCATCGTCCATACGATGGAATGGATGATTAAGTTATACTCAATGTTTTCTGTTGAAATGCCGAAGCATTGACATCGTGCTACTATTGTTGTAAGCTAGTTCGATTTTGCTGAAGACACAATGTACAGAGTTTTCGTTTTAATTATGTTTGAACTGATTCCAAACTTTTGGACACCTACTGTCATTTTCAGCAGTCTGTCTCTTCTCTTAGCCACTCACTATTTACACTCCCTTTCTTCATTTTGTATTTTGCGCCATCAGTCTTCATAGAATGTGTCGCCAGCAGCATCAGCCAGTAATCATCCATGCGGAAACACTGTGAGCAATAGAACGTTGGTAACATTGATTAAACAAGGCTTTGAGGCAAATCATTTTGCATCGAGGTTTTTTACTAATCAAATTATTTGATTCAAGGAATCATTTCAGCCCTAGTTTTTATTCATCCAAGATGGCCATCAAGAGGATGTTCACGAAAGTACTCAAGAAAACAGGAAACAAGAGACTTGGGTACCACAAGTTGATATTTGTTTACCTCTCCTTTTAGGGGTATCCATCTGCACAGGACTTCTTGGAAAGTGATTCGATCAGGAGGATCGCATGATGCAGAGTTCACTTAAAGGTCACATAGCTCTGAATCTTGAGCTTGTGATCTGGCGTTGTCTGCAAGCGTAGTGGGAAGGATGGATGGACTGTGAGAGGTGGGAACAAGCAGATGGTTCCACTGCCCTGGACAATGCATCAGGGACAATGTTTTGATGTGCCTTTTGGAAATGCACTTCAAACTGGAATTCCTGAAGGTGTATTATCCAGGGGTTGAGCTGGGAAGATGCCTTAGGGCTGTTAAATGCCCATATGAGGGCAGAGTGGTCAGTGAATTCATACAATTTCACCCCCTCCAGATAATGCCTCCATTTCTTAACAGCCCAAAACACGGCAAGGCACCCCTTTTCCGATGTGGAGTAGTTGCACTTTGCTCCTTTTATTCCATGTGAAGCAAAAGCAATAGCTTTCTCCCCATCACCCGTCAGTTGTGTAAAGACAGCCCCTTAGACCCACATTACTGGCATCTTTGTGGACTTGAAATCTCAGTAAGAAATCAGGCTGTGCAACACTGGAGCCTTCACCAGAGCCTCTTTTAGCCGCTCTAAGCTATACTGGCACTCATCTGTCCACTTGCAGACCACCTCCTTTCTTTTCAATCGATTCAGAGGGGCAGCAGGCTCAGCAAAATGGGGAATGAACTTTAAATATTAGCCCACTAACCGCAGAAGCCTTTGAAAATGTTTGAGGTCACAGGGAACAGAATAACCTGTCACAGCTGTTCTTATCTGAATCCATCTTCCACCCCTCTTGCAGTCACAATGTGATCTATGAACTTCAGCTCATTTTTAAAAAAGTGAAATTTCTTAAGGACCACCCCCAAATCATTCACATGTTGTTCTGAGCTGGGTGAGAACAAAATTATGTCATCAATGTACACAAAACAGGCTTGTCCCCCAAGCACCTTCTCCATTAGAAGCTGGAAGGTTGCGCCTGCATTCTTAAGCCCAACGGGCATGACTTTACATTGATAATGGGTGTTATGACTGCAGTCTTGGCCTTACTCTCCTCATCCATTGCCACTTACAAATACCCAGACTGTAGATCTACTGTGGAGAAACATGTAGCTCCATGCATAGCTTCTAGGAGGTAGTGAATGATAGGCATAGGATAAGCGTCGCTGTGTGTTTTTGCATTCAGAACTCTAAAATCCACACAGAACCTTTGAGATCCATCTGGTTACCTAACACCACTGGTGCAGCCCAAGCAGACAGTGAAGGCTCAAGGACGATGTTCTCCAGCATTGTTGATGATAACTCACTTATATGGAGACAGTCTACAGGCTTTTCAGTGAACTGGAACATCATCCTCAGTGTAGATCTTATAAGCTTCCACAGTCGTTGAACCTAGGCTTGTCAAACACAGACGGCCATGACCTGAGAAGAGACCGGACCTCCGCATGCATATCGGTCAGAAGAACAGAGCGGTCTGATTCATCTTGCACTGTATGCGGAAGTGTAGGCACAGCAATGTAAAGACGGTCTGGGGTCCATTGTCCTTGTCTCAAATGGATAGTAATCATATCCTCTCTGACTCCAAACGCCATATATCCTATCATTCATGTTTTTTTATAGTTTTGGGTTACACTTTATTTGGAGAGTCCGAAATTCCATCTGTAGGTGCTCTACAGATAGTTTGTTGATGATATGACTATCAACAAACCAGCAACAAACTATCTGTTGATAAGCAACTATTTGTGTAGTTTAAGGGTAGGGGTAAGTTTAGAATATGTTTTAGAGTAATGGTTAAGGTTAGGCTTAACATTAGGGGAAGGGTTAAGGTTAGGATTAGGGTTAGGGTTAGTAGATAGTTTGTTAAAATGTTGTTGATAGTCTGCCGATAATCTGTAGAGTATCTACAAATACACTTTTTGGACTCTCAAAATAAAGTGTTACCTAGTTTTGGTCTTGGAGAAATGCTAGATGGACATCTTTCAAAACAAATGTCTCTATGGACCACAAGGTGTTGTGCCAGTTGCAGAGTAACTTGACCTTGCCCATATCCCTGTGTGTTTTCCCATCCGACAGAGCAAAGCTTAGGTTGTCACAGAACTACATCCCCGGGATGTGCGATTTTCTGCCAGATGCTGCTTTGCATCAGATTGTACTGTAGGTACATCCTTTGTCCAGGACTGCTTCCCAACATAGCTCCTGACCTCCACAGACACCCAATGTAAGGACATCCTTTTTTCCTGTTCTCCACAGGAAGTCTGAGGCGGGTGCACTAACTTAACATCAGCAAGGGTGTGTGATCCTTTAGAGTCCCTTTTTTATTGGCAGTATGGTTCACTTTACTCCAATACTCCTTAGAGGACAAATGGTCCTTCTCCACCATTGACCCCACATTCACCAACTGTGAAAGTTGCTCTAAAGCAGACTGCATCCCTAGGGTTACAGTTGTTGAGGATCTCCTCCTGACTAAGTCAGCTTTTTTAATATCTGACTTCCATTTTAAGCACAAGGCTCTGAAGTCATAAGCAAAGTCATTTAAAGACTGTGTAGGAAATTGGATCATGTCCCTTAATTTCTCTTCCACCTCTGTCAGAGAAACAGTAGGTAAAAAGGCAGCTTGAAAAGCCTCTTTGAACATCCCCCATTATTTTCTATTTAAGTAAAATGCTGGTAAAATATGCAAGTGGCTGGTAGAATTTCTTCTCTCACCAGCCAAAAAAACAAAAGTAATCTATTCAGTGGCTGGTGGATCCACCGTTTGGCTGGTGGATGAAAAAGTACATTTTGAACCTTGTCACACTGTTCCTGTCACACTGTTCCAAGAAATTAAGAACCTCTGAAATCCCCTTGGAACCATTGAGTGTAGGAAACTCTGTGGTGAAAAGCCCCTGACTCATGTCCGTGTGAGCCAGGTACAGCGCTCATCACTGGGGTGCCTACTCCAAGTACACCTGTTGCAGGAGTACTCATAGTGACTCTTTAGTTTGAACACCTCGTTCCACCTTTTCTCATCCCTTCGTAAAAAGCCGTTAACCACCTACTTTTCTTGTCATGGAGTCCTTGACTTTGCTTTCCATGTCCTCCATTTGGGAATCGATATAACCCCTCAGACTTGCCTCCCGATTGATGGCTCTCCAGTGACTGTTGAAAGTTATTTTCCAGAGCGGTAACCACAGCTAATAGCTGAGCCAGTTTATTGCTGATTACCTCCATTTCCTCCCTCACAGCGGGCTGATTAAGAGTTTCCTCTTCCTGGTCATCATCCTCTTCTTAATGGTCAGAGATGTACAGGGAGCTTATCAATGGTGTTATTTCCCACACAGGGTTTCTCCCTGTAACAAAGGGATCAAATGTGTCATTAGCTTTTCTGCTTCATCCTGCTTTGGGCCCGTTGCCCTTCCCCAGTACATCGCAGTACAAATGGACAGGCCATTTTATGAAAGCAGCTAGTTCACTATCTTTCAACGTTATGTAAAATTGCATTTGGGCACTGTGTTTATTTTTCTTCTCCATTATCTCCCCCTCCAAATTCCTACTAATCCTGCCTTGTCGGCAGTTCCGCAACTCCTTGTACAGATCTGTAAGATGGCGAGGGGCGTGCCCATGGTTCATCCAACCATGTGATCCGCTGATTCTATTCGCATTGCTCATCCAACACAGCAGCCTTTTGTCAGATCATGCACAGGATTATAACGTTTACTGACTTTACTTCTGCGATTGACTTTACAGGCACCTCATCTGCACCCAAGGAGTCACTGGAGAGCGACGTGGCAGGAGAGATAATCTGAGTTATCTAAACCAAATCCCGGGCAGCGCTATGCCAAATGTTTTATTATTTGACAGATACATTTTATTTAGCCATACTTTATTGGACTGGTGTTTAAAGATGACTGAGTTTTTGCTGAAAAAGCAGTGTCCCCCAAATTAGGGATGCACCCCACTATGTTGCGATCCCTTGTTGCATGGTATATTTTTGGTACCATTTCTTTTTCTTTTGTGAGGTATAATTGTGTAAAAACCACTTGAAAAACAACCTCTGATATATAAAAGATTTGAAAGGACAGTGATCTGAAACATTGATCTAAAGCCACAGATCCAAGGAGAGGCACAGGTGCACTGTCCACTGTGGAGGGAAAGATGCTACAGGATGAGGAGCACAAGGCAGCCTGTCCTCCGTCTGCTCTGAAATCCACTTTTTATATGGTAGTGGCTTGAAATAGAGCAGCTCAGTCGAGCCTTCACCATTCATTCCTAATGACTGCGTAAATGTTTGAACCCTGTCGTTTCCAATATCTGTCCCAGACGTCACATGACTAATGGGTCCTTTAATATAATTGGAAGTCATGCCACATGACTAAGCATAGACTACTGTGGGACAAACAAGAGTAAGCGTTTAGCCTTACATGTGGAATGAATGCATTTGTTGTTGCAGGGGATCCCAGAGGCTCACATATCTGTCCAGTACTCCAAATCACGATAGATTGAGTCACTGATCCTTGAAAGGTGAAAGATGATGTCACTAAGGCAGTGAAACACTAATTGCTCCCAGTTTGTTTTGAAATTAAATCCAAAAGCATTTACATTTTTAACTGTTTCAAATCCAATACTCTCAAAACCAATCATTATCATTAATAAAAAGGGACTACTCATTAATTCATTAATTACTGTATAAATATCAATATTAAAAACGACTAGGCCTTCTGTTCTGTCTCAGTTGTGTTGCAATGGAATAATACATTTTTCCCAGTCTTTTGAGAATACAATATAACATTTTTTTATTTTTTATTTTAACCTTTATTTAAAATAACCAGGTAAGTTGACTAAGAACAATTTCTTATTTACAGCAACGACCTGGGAGCAATTAGGGTAAAGTGTCTTGCCCAAGGACACAACAACATTTGGCTCAGTCGGGAATTGAACTGGCAACCTTCTGACTACAAGTCTGACTCCCTACCCACTAGTGGTGCAACGGATCATCATTGATCCGTGATCCGTTCGGATCAATATCTTCGGTTCGGGACACACGTGATCCGCGGATTGATTACTGAAATAAAAACGTTTTGCGCATGTTCAGTCCGCTCACAGCATGGTCATGGCGAGCGGAGGAACGGAGGAGCTTGGACGTCCCGCGTCATTTAAATCCCCTGTATGGGAG
>JACXGM010022374.1:0-16754 GCA_016801145.1 Umbra pygmaea | reverse complement strand
CAAAGATCAGTTCATTCAAATGCGCTACATGAACTGTTGGCCGCAGCATAAAGTAGCAACCTAATCTGAACAGTGACTTTGGTTCCAATATTATAGGTTCTGCTTTTGTGGGCTCCGCGGGTCATCAGGGCGACTTGCACCAGGGGGGACTTGCCAGGGACGGCTTGGACCCCGCCAAAACTGCTTGCAGTTCTAGTTTGTGTTGCATTTCGTGTTTTGCAAATGGGAAATTTTTGTATATATATATAACATCAGTAATGATGAGAATATCTCCAACACAACCGTTTGTGGCGGTCATGTGACCCTTGCACTGAAACTGTTACTGTACAGTTTTGTGATGCTCCCAAGTCACAGACCAACATGATCCATCAAAGAATTACACAGAATTGCATGTATCAGTCAAAGCAGTAATTTATTTGGTATTCAGTTGAGAATTGGAGCACCAAGTAGTTAATTTCATGTGTCAGGGTTTCCAGGTGTGATTGGCTGCAAAATGGCACTCATATTCCTTTCAAATTTCAGACACGTCAATGATCTAGATAGTGATCTGGATCACCCTGCTGACACACAAAATGGATGAGCAGCCAGAGATACAATATGCTATAATAATTTCTAATTGACCCCTTCACGTTGTTGAGAATGAGATTCTAAATGATAATGTTTAAATACAGTTTAAACAGTTTAGAGTGGTATAAATAGATGAGAGTGTTATGCACCTAGGATTTAGGGCCTGTTGGAGGATTTTAAGGCCTGTTAGACTGCCTGAGTGCAGACAGGGAGACAGATTCAAGGCCAAGCGACTGAGTAGGACAGAAGGCCCATCAAAGTACTGTTCTTATATTATAACATCAGAATAAGCTTATAACTTAATATATATATATATGACGTATAGCTTACAACTCTGTTATATATTAGACTGCTTATAATTATATGATCTAGACTGTAATTCCATTACCTAATACATGTTAAATGCCATTCAGACTAATAGGACATATTTTGCAAGGCAAGTTTATTTATATAGCACATTTCATACACAATGGCAATTCAAGGTGCTTTACATAAACAGGAAAACATACAAATTTAATTAAAATTAAAGCAATTAAAATAAAAGTGAAAAATAATTAGAAAAATAGTACAGTTTAATATATAAAAGAGACTGAACGAACCATATAAAATATAGTGTAATCAGTTTGGACTTAGCACAGAGTTCATTCAGTAAATGTGTAGCTAAACAGATGTGTTTTGAGTCTGGATTTAAAGGTGTTGGAGCACATCTGATCTCCTCTGGGAGCTGGTTCCAGCTGCGGCTGGCATAGTAGCTAAAAGCAGATATTACTGACAAGACACCAGACAGATAAGGTGTTACTGAGTTGAGAATAACAACTAGCAAGGCCATTTGATAAGATGCTAGACCTAAGTTAAGGCGACCTGCTGTTGATGCTCATGTGAGACAGTCACGGGTCTGAGGAGATAAGGGTCTTCTTCTAGAAGATATGTGAACAACAACGCTATGTCTATATAAACCAGTTCCAATTGTTATTTGGGGCTTCTTCCAAGTATGTCTTCTGGTTCCTTGTCCTGAGATGTCCTTGTTCCAGACAAGATGTTACTTTATTAAAGATTCTATGATGTACACACAACCTGACTCCTGAAACCATAATTTCAACGAAGTTGCAGAATAATGACCCTTTTTACAATGTCCCCAGTGTCATACAAATATTTTTTTTTTCTGCTGCTCTATTATTGCTTTTCTTAACTGTCGGTTCATTTTCAGCAAAGCAATCATTAATATTTCTAATTCCACTGAGGAGAAATAGGCAGTCAAGTCTTTTTTATCTCTCCTGTTTCCAAGATGAACGGTGTTAGATGTGTTCCATTTATGGCTTTTTACAGTTGCAATCACAATTATTCAATTTTTGCTTATTGGTTTTAAAATGTATATACATTCAGTTCTTTGCACTGAACAAATCAAACAAAAGCAATTGAAAAAGTTCAACACAATGAAAGCATCAATTGCTTTTCCCAAAGTCAGGAAAAGTCCCCTTGTGTTTCTGTGTTTCCTATAGTGTTGCACGGTGCACTGATACTTCAAAAGTATTGTGATTCTCAGAGATTTAAAACGTCATGATTCCTAAATTTATTAGTATAGATACTTTTAAGAATGACCAAGTTCCAGATTTGTAAGAGACGTATTTCATGTTGGTGTGTGCGCAACGCACGCTTCCAGTGCCTCCCTATGGACGTCTGTGTTTTTCACCTCAGGCACGCAGCAAAGAAGCTACAGCTGTCATGTGACAAACAAACACTACAGCGAGATGGCTGCATGTGCGAGCACAAGTGTACAAGTGCTACTGTGGTCGCCAGTCCACGACTAGTAGATAAAGATGACGCGAGGAGTGAAATATGGAAGTACTTTGCCTACCTTGCTGACAGTGAGGGCATAAGCTACCTATAAGTCGAGTGCTACAAACAAATGCAAACAAAGTGAGCCAACACCTCGAACCTGGCAAAACACTTGGCCGACAAGCACCCCGACTTGTACAAGGAGTTTAAAGACCGACAGGTTAGTATGTGAAAGATAACATGATCACGTTCATGCCCTTAAATCAAATGACGAGGCTATGGTTTATTTTGTGACAAGTCACTATTTTGCACCACCGTAGTTTGACGAGGCTATCTAGAGAAATAGTAGGCGAACTATGGGCATTATCCTCATGGCTAACCAATAGCCTGCCTAAAATCTAAAATCTGCTATTTATTAGATGTTGATCAGCCAATTCAAATATAGAAAAGTAAATACATCTACATATCCAGAAGAACATAATTTGAATTGCAGTTCAAGAATGTGTAATAGTATTTATTACAATGTCAATGGTTTACGTCTCCTTCATAGCTAACGTGAGAGAAACGCTAACGTGAGAGAAACGCTAACGTGAGAGAAACGCGAACGCAATACGTTTGTCTTCGAATTTGCCCTAAGCATTGCAGACGTTTTGTGTAAGATGAGAATGTCTGTTTGAAGTGACTTTCTCCAAAACAGGGAATGACCTAATCATATATTATAATATATATATATATATATATATTAATCATATAACCAGAAGTGTTGCAAACTACCGCTATTTGTCTTTCCTGAAGGTGGCTTTCATAGGCTAGGTCCGGGGCGTTCCACATGCCGTTTTCTACAGTTACAGTATGCACCGAATAGCTTAATAACTTGCATCCTTTGTTCGTTCCTGTAATGATCCCCTCCTTCGTAGGACTATTGGAAGACCTGGACTCTTGTGCCTTTTGTGTAGTGTCCCTATGTTAGTATGTATGTTAATTTCAGTTCATGTCTCTCTATGTTTTCATGGCCCAGCATTAGTCCTCGTGTCTCCATCTAGTGTTCTCAGCCTGTAAGTGTTTTGGTTAGTCCTTCTTTCTGTAATAGTCCAATCCCATGTAATCAGTTCATGTATGTCAGCTGTGTCTAGTTAGTCAGTGTCATATCCTATATATGCCTTGTACGTCCTGTGTTTGTTGCTGGGTCATTATATTGGATGTTAGCTCCTAGACTGTTCCTGTCAAAGCTCTCTTAGTACAGATTTTGGATTTCCTGCTGTTCGGTGTCAAATAGGTTGTGAGTACTTTAGTCCTGTTATGCTTTAGGTTCATTGGTTGCTTTATTCATTCTGTTACAATTTGTTATATATTCAGTTTACTTTGCCTCATGATTCCCCTGTGCTATTATGGTGTCTTTTAGTTTATCCAGTTTGGGCGCTTCAGTCATTTGTGTTAATACTGCCTTGTGCTTCTGTTTTGGTTTACTGAAGTATATTATTTCATTTAATTAAATATCCTTTATAGTTCACCTAAGTCTCTGTTAGTGTTTACTTACCCATTAAGCCAGCATATCGCTCCTACCATTATTCACCTGCCTACGAGATATACGTTATAGTTCCTGTACTTAAATGTTCGCATTTCCTTGAGGATTCTAATATTTTTTTACAGATAACTTTACAAATATTAGTCTACATGAAAATAGCAATTAGAAAAACAATTTTGTATTTCGACATTTTAACTCTAATGGACAAATGCTGAGGAAAATAGTTTTTTTCAATAGCTAATGTGTTGCTCTGTCTTTGGAATGATTATGCATTTTAGGTGGTGATTTTGTGTGCAACCTCATATTGCAGGGAAGCATTCACATTTATCGCTTTTCTTTTTTAAATAGCAATATATACAGGTGTACAGCTTTATAAGCATGGTCTCTGAATGAGGAAGTAGACTGTCATCATCAATATGAAATATATGCATAGGGCTGGAATAGCTCTACATTTCCATTGAAACATTTACGTGGATCAGATTTACAACTATGGCCATCTATGGCTAATCTTTAAAGCGTTGAGCAGCATAATGGTTTTAAAATGTGGATACCAAGTACTGGTATCGCTATCGGCCCATCCCTAAGAGCATGTGCATTTGTCAGTGACTTATTTATATTAGGTTATTATACGATTAGAATGTTGTCCCGGTTTTAAAATAAAGCACAGCAATGATATTTCAGTGTTTCTCCCTTTTCAGGAAAAGTATCAAAATTGCAATTCTTTACTTGGTATCGGTATCGAAACAATAATTTTGGTATCGTGACAACACTAGTTTCCTGTTTATTGTGTTTAGTATATCGTTATAGTTTCCTAGTGTGTTAGTGGTTTATGTATAGTGTCTATATGCTTCTATTTGGGTTGTTGGGATTTGACACCCTCTAGTGGGATCTTGTTTGTTCCATAGATCTTGAGTTACCAGCATTCTTGTCATTGTACTTCTAACATTATATCATCAGGCGAGGTTCTAGCAGGGGGGCAAACACGTTCGACTGGCAACACTATGTTCTGTCGGCAACAGAACATATCTCATATTTTTAAAGGCTAGCTATCTTATTCATGTATCATACTTTTACGACATTATATTTATTTATTTTATCTAAAATTGCATTCTTCTGGCTGCTGATGGGGTTCTTTTGGTGTCTGTTTTTATGGTGGTCCTATGCAACGTAATTTCGTTCTATATTGCACTTCCTGAAGTGTTTTTGGAATGACAATAAAAATAATATTGAATCTTGAAACACAAACTCTGATTTGTCCTTTCAGAATAATAGCGCTTGTTTTAATTCATTTAAAAAAACAATTGTGAATTCATTACAAAGCTAGTGAATTGTAACCAAATGCAATTGTATTGTGTGTAAAGAAACAAAAGTATATGATTGCAAAAAAAACATTTAACATGTTTTCAATTACAACATTTCATTGTAGGCCTCTCCGCAATTCTACGGGGATACCCTGGGCCCCAGTTACTCTTTCCAGTTCAGTTATTAGCTCTCCAGATGTTAGCTCTCCAGTTGTCCCACATGGAAAGAACCTATGTGGATATATGCGCATATATGAAACCTATATGCAGTTTATATGTGCATATATGTCGTGTATATATACGGCATATATGTACATATGTTACTCTATATGCTGCATATATGCGTATATATGTCACATACAGGCAAAATTGAGGTGCATATATGTGCCTGTACAGGCCATATAGGTCTCCTGTATTGCTTCTTTATATCCACATATAAGCTCTATATGTGCATACAAGATACAGCGCCTTGCGAAAGTATTCGGCCCCCTTGAACATTTCGACCTTTTGCCACATTTCAGGCTTCAAACATAAAGATATGAAACTCTAATGGTTTGTGAACAATCAACAACAAGTGGGACACAATCATGAAGTGGAACAAAATTTATTATTTTTATTTAACAAATAAAAAAACTGACAAATTGGGCGTGCAAAATTATTTAGCCCCCTTAAGTTAATACTTTGTAGCACCACCTTTTGCTGGATTACAGCTGTATGTTGCTTGGGGTATGTCTCTATCAGTTTTGCGCATCGAGAGAAAATGTTTTGCCCATTTCTCATTGCAAAAGAGCTTGAGCTCAGTGAGGTTGGATGGAGAGCGTTTGTGAACAGCAGTTTTCAGTTCTTTTCACAGATTCTCGATTGATTCCAGGTCTGGACTTTGACTTGGCCATTCTAACACCTGGATATGTTTATTTGTGAACCATTCCATTGTAGATTTTGCTTTATGTTTTGGATCATTTTCTTGTCTGAAGACAAATCTCCGTCCCAGTCTTGTCTTTTGCAGACTCCATCAGGTTTTCTTCCAGAATGGTCCTGTATTTGGCTCCATCAATCTTCGCATCAATTTTAGCCATCTTCCCTGTCCCTGCTGAAGAAAAGCAGGCTCAAACCATGATGCTGCCGCCACCATGTGACAGTAGGGATGGTGTGTTCAGGGTAATGAGCTGTGTTGCTTTTACGCCAAACATAACGTTTTGCATTGTTGCCAAAAAGTTTGATTTTGGTTTCATCAGACCAGAGCACCTTCTTCCACATGTTTGGTGTGTCTCCCAGGTGGCTTGTGGCAAACTGTAAATGACACTTTTTATGGATATCTTTCAGAAATGGCCTTCTTCTTGCCACTCTTCCATAAAGGCCAGATTTGTGCAGTATACGACTGATTGTTGTCCTATGTACAGACTCGCCCACCTCAGCTGTAGATCTCTGCAGTTCATCCAGAGTGATCATGGGCCTCTTGGCTGCATCTCTGATCAGTATTCTCCTTGTATGAGCTGAAGGTTTAGAGGGACGGCCGGGTCTTGGTAGATTTGCAGTGGTCTGATACTCCTTCCATTTCAATATTATCGCTTGCTCAGTGCTCCTTGGGATGTTTAAAGCTTGGGAAATCTTTCTGTATCCAAATCCGGCTTTGAACTTCTCCACAACAGTATCTCGGACCTGCTTGGTGTGTTCCTTGCTCTTCATGATGCTCTCTGTGCTTTCAACTGACCTCAGAGAGCAGGTGCATTTATACTGAGACTTGATTACACACAGGTGGATTCTATTTATCATCATTAGTCATTTAGGTCAACATTGGATCATTCAGAGATCCTCACTGAACTTCTGGAGAGAGTTTGCTGCACTGAAAGTAAAGGGGCCGAAAAAGTTTGCTCGCCCAATTAGTCAGTTTTTTATTTGTTAAAAAAGTTTGAAATATCCAATAAATTTAGTTCCACTTCATGATTGTGTCCCACTTGTTGTTGCTTCTTCACAAAAAAATACAGTTTTATATCTTTATGTTTGAAGACTGAAATGTGGAAAAAGGTCGAAATGTTCAAGGGGGCCGAATACTTTTGCAAGGCACTGTAACTGATGGACAGTAATATTTTGGTAGTAAAATTAGGTTCATTGGATTAACAGAACATGTGCAATATGCATCAAAATGAAATTAGACAGGGGCATAAATTTGGGCACCCTTGTCATTTTGTTGATTTGAATACCTGTAATTACCTAGCACTGATTAGTTGGAACACACAATTGGTTTGGTGAGCTCATTAAGCCTTGAACTTCATAGTTCAAGTTGCAAGTTGTTGTTCTCTTTGACTCTTCTCTGAAGACTGGCAACATGGGAGCCTCAGAACAACTCTCAAATGACCTGAAAACAAAGATTGTTCAACATTATGGTTTAGGGCAGTGGTCCTAAAACCTTTCCATGGAGGGCGTAGTGTATGCAGGTTTTTGCTTTCACCTTATACAAGCCTGATGGAGTAGCTCACTAATTGGTTAGTATCTCCCCTCACCTGGCAGTCTAGGTCCTAATTGTGCTCTAATTGAAGGGAAAGACCAAAAACCTGCATTCACTAGGCCCTCCATGGAAGGGTTTGAGGACCACTGGTTTAGGGGAAGGCTACAAAATAGAGATTTAAGCTGTCAGTGTCCACTGTGAGGAACATAGTGAGTAAGTAGAAGACCACAGGCACAGTTCTTGTTAAGACCAGAAGTGGCGGGCCAAGTGAAATATCATAGAAGCAAAGGTGAAGGATGGTGAGAACAGTCAAAAACAGCTCACAGACCACCTCCAAAGACCTAAAAAATAATTTTGCTGCAGATGATTGCACTGTGCATTGTTCAACAATTCAGCGTGCTCTGCACAAGGAGTAGCTGTACGGCAGAGTGATGCGGAAGAAGCCTTTTCTGTGCAAACACCACAAACAGAGTCGCTTAAGGTATGCAAATGCACATTTGAACAAGCCAGCTTCATTTTGGAAGAAGGTGCCATGGACTGATGAAACAAAGATGGAGTTATTTGGTCATTACAAGGGGCGTTTTGCATTGCGGCAAAAGAACACAGTGTTCCAAGACAAACACTTGCTACCCACAGTAAAATTTTGTGGAGGTTTCATTATGCTGTGTGGCCAGTGCCAGTACTGGGATTCATGTTAAAATTGAGGATCTCAAAATTGAGGAGTCACAAAGTTGATGTTACGCCGGGGCTGGATATTTCAACAAGACAACGACCCAAAACAATGCTTAAAATTTACTCTGGCAATTATGCAGAGGAACAAGTACAATGTTCTGGAATGGCCATCCCAGTCCCCAGACCTGAATATCATTGAATACCTGTGGGGTGATATGAAGTGAGCTGTTCATGCTTGGCACCATCAAACCTAACGGAACTGGAGATGTTTTGCAAGGAGGAATGGTCCAAAATATCTTCATCCAGAATCCAGACAACCATTACAGGCTATAGGTTTGCTGTTGTTGATGTGGTCATTATTT
Organism: Umbra pygmaea; assembly: GCA_016801145.1. Classification (NCBI taxonomy): domain Eukaryota; kingdom Metazoa; phylum Chordata; class Actinopteri; order Esociformes; family Umbridae; genus Umbra; species Umbra pygmaea. Next base: position 8,105 of record JACXGM010022374.1, on the reverse strand, counting down.
TATTGTATTTATTTAAATTATTCACTCTGAATAACAACATTTGCATGACGTAAAACGGACAGGCCTACTAACCTAAATACACAATTCTATTGAACAAAAAATGATTTAGTTTCCCGTTTGTATTCAATGTAAATCTCTTGACAAACCAACATTCATTTTTCAAAGCATCGTTTTGGTAACCTCAAGGACTCTCCGTGGAATGATGTGCATGAAGAGTTCTCTATGGAATCCTAGGAGTAATTTATTAATTTTTTGATTGACTGCAGTGGTCTAACTAGTGGATTCTTCATTTAACTATCAGGAAGTTGACTTGCATATCTTTTCATTTGGAAAATCACTGAACTGCACACACTAAATATGGACTTTGTGTCTGTTTTCCAAGTTTTTTACTGACTGTGAAACTGATGTTAAAATGTAGTCGCAAATTTATTTTGAATGTTTTGTCTGGTAAACCCAGGTCATTTGACTAAAAGCTTATTACACTAACCACTGTGCCACCGTAGACAATAAATTAAAGTTGAAATGGTGCACACTTGGCAGGACTTAATGCCAGGTGTGGCAGAGATAAGAGACTGAGAAATTGACTTGCTGTGGGATATGTATGCGTCATGCTTATAGTGGGGATTTCTAGTGTATTTTGTGTTGTTGGGTTGTGTTCATTATTAAGCCAGTGATTGCACTGTTCTATTATGTTTAGTGTGTGCTCTGTGGAGCCTTCCTCTCTTTCACCTGGTACTGATTGGGACTGAGTTGGTCTAATTACCTAAACACTTTCAGCTGGTAGATCAGTCCCTATATTATGCTGCATTCAACACATTGTTTAGCCCGTAAGTTCCGACTTAAGTCGTAATTCCTGACAAAAGTTACGACAACAAAAGACAGCCTATGCCTATTGCCTAACGACGTTGGCTGTACTAGCAATTTGTAGTCGGCAACCTATTTTGGGCTTCATTTTAATAAACGTAACCTCTACTAGTACAAAATCGTATGTGTATTTTGATTACAATGTGCGGAATTACTTTACGTTGCCTATTTATGTCTATTTATTTCTATTTCACACCATTAACCACCGGCGTCTATACAGCATCAACAGCGGTCGCCATTGTTTATGTGTGTGTGACAACAAACTGTTAGTGGGAGTATAACAATCTGGTACCAGTTCACAAGTAGTGAGTTACGGGTTTGACTGCCATTCCAGGGCACTTTCATGCTTAGAAGTTTGTGAAAACACGAGTTACGGGTTGCCTGGAATGCACCATTAGTCCGGGTGAATTAGAGGAGGGCGCGATTCATTGACTCTGTTTATCATAATGTGCTGTCATCCAGGGAGCGGTATCCAGGGCCGGCGCCACGGGGGGGCACCTCACCGGGACTCTCCCGCCCCCTCAGACCACCATTAATGTTAAGGGAATTTTTATGATAAAATATTATATTTAAAATTCCCATTTGCCAATTGCATTTTCTTCCTAGAGTGAATATTAACAAAAATAAACAAGAATGCTTTATCACAGCTTAATCCATCTGGATCTGATCCCATTTCATCCTCTTATTACAGTCATCTGACGAAATACACGGCCTCCCAAAAATGTCTGGGATGGTTCATAACCAACTTTAGGACGTTTACAGGACGATGGCCAGTAAAATATAACATGCATAAAACACTGGTTGCAAAAGCACATGGTTAATCACCATTCTTATGAAGCACATCATAATTCAGCTTAAAAGTTGATAAAGTATTAATAATCACAAGCGCAACAATATTTTCATTTCCGCGCAGGAGAACACTTTTGAGATTACTATTCTCCCGACGAGCTGCATTCTCAAATGGCAACTTGATCTGAACAGTTTTAGTATTAGGCCTATAACAGCTCATAGCACTTCGTGGTGTAATTTTGTCGCGCCATTCCGGGTGGAATGTCAATGTGATGCGTGAGGGCTTTATTGAAGGGCATTTTCAGAGAACGTCAGCAACAGTTTTTTTTTTTTTTACTGACAGCTGATATAGTTCAGTCAGCATGACGTAATAATAATAGTGGACTAATCTACTCACAAAAACGATCTAATTTAGACAATAGTATATAGCTAAATATTGTTTATTATGAATTTAGGCAATGGTAAAAAAACAGTAAAATGTTTTTTGGTTTTGTTTTAATGTGATTGACGCTTCTGAATTTATGTCCTTACTATTTGTTACAAATACAATTTCTCTTGTGAACTTGCCCCTTTCATATAAATATATTTTAGGGCTTGGTGTTTTTGGTCGTTAAAAGTTAATCGTGTGAAATGGTTCAAAACTTAATAGAATCCATTTTCACAAATGCATGATTCTTCACTGTTCCCCAAAAGTCTAATTGGAATATATACTCTGTGTGTGTGTGTGTGTATGTGAGTGGGTGGATCTGTTTTGCACATTTTGTCTTGTGATTTCACCAGAATGAAAAGCTCAGTCTCCGCAATGGATTGAAGCGCGCATCCGTGTGAAGACTGCGCGAGCCACAAGACAACACTGTATCCGCGTAATTGTTCGCTGAGCTGTTTTATTTATTTGTAGCCTATTGGTAAATCCATGGCCCGAATATGTTTTAAAATGTGGTGGGGACAATATCGACCCTTGCAAAAAGTGGTGGGGACATATGCATTAGGGGCCTTATCTTACACCCAGCGCAATTGACTTTTTACACAAACGCATATCATTCCTATCTTGCACCCGAAGCATATGGTACTTTTCCCTCCACAGACATGCGTCGGTAAATTAGGGAATTAATTTGCGTACGTTGGGCGGTTCAGCGAAAAGAAGAGGCGTGTTCCGGCGCAATTGTTCCCTGGCGCTATCTTGCAGTTCCCGAAAACAATTTTGCCACTGACCAGGAAAAACCTGGTTAAAAGTCAGTGGCGTGTTATTCATATGCTATTTTAAGGGCGCATGCTTAACCATAACATAGCGTGTGCACAACGGGCATACACTTCGCTCCTCTTATCTACACAAATACAGTTATTTATTATTGCAATATGTAATTAGAAGGAAAAATATTACCACATGAGGGAAGTCATTTTGGTGTCCGAAAATGTGAAAAAATAGGTATACATCTAGTGTACACATTTACTCAAATTATTCTGAATGAATTATTTGCACTGATATACATCAACCTCAAGGGAACCCATTCAATCAACATACAAGTCATTTGCAATGGTAATAGTAAAATCACCCATGTTTTTGCGAATTATACTCACAACTGATTTATGGCAACTTTGCCATGAGGAATCCCCCCCCTTGGATGGGTGGCTGTGAAGGGGACAACAGCTATCCGTTAAAGACATGGTTAATGATGACACATTTTATGATGCCAGCAGGTGCGCGAAATGCTGTTTAATCAAAAACACACACAAACACGCTGTGTAGCCTAATTGACCGAACATTTGGCACACTGAAAATCTGCATCAGTGTTTGGATAGAACAGGTACACTACTGAAGTCGCAGCATTCTTTGTGGCTTGTTGTGTTTTAAGCAACATTTCCATGAATCATGGATTTGTTGATGACATTAATTAGGAAATATCAGAGGACTTCAGGAGACGTGATGTTGAAATGCATGTGCCGTTGCAACTTAACCCAAATGCCCAGAAATACAGAATGGGAGAGGAAAGCTTATTTGACACAAGAGTAATCTCGGTCTGTTAGACTACATTGCAAAAATATTACCATGCATTCATAACCTCGTGATTTAGTGAGAGTCAGTCCAAAACATCAGAAAGTAGGCTATGTCTTCTGACATTTCTTTATTTACATTTTGTAAAAAGACAAATCAATAGCAATCCGCCGTTATAATAGCAATCCGCCATGGAACAAGCGCGCCTGCTCTTAAAGGGAATGTGAGATGATGCTCTGATTGGTTTATTGGACGTTACGCCCAAACCACACCTATGACTAATGAAGCTACTTTAGACCTACCCATTCTAGATTTGCGGGACCCTGACCCTCCCACAATGTCACTTGCGTTTCGCGTTTGATACTTGCGTTTCAGATCGTTAAAATAGGGCCCTATGTGCGGTAATGTGATCGCCCCCCTCGGTATTTCAGATGCCCCCTCATCACCACTCGGCTGGCGCCGGCACTGGCGGTATCCTTTAATTTGTGTGTTGTGAAAACAGTATAGTCTTGTCTAAGCTTTTGCATACGCTCTTTATATATATTGCTTGTGTCCATGCCACGTAAAGAGCCTGGATATTTAATATACTGTATATATTACTGTTGTGCTGCTTACATTATGTGCCACCTGCAACTACAGATGTCACACGATAAAGTGGTGCTTTTCGTACCGTGTCAGCAAGCAGTGCATTTAGTTGTCAATAAATAGTCTATACTTGTCGCTGGGTGGTGCTAGACCACTGAAGAAGAAACCGGAGATTGCAGTTCTAAATGATTCCTAGAGATACATTTTTTGGGGACATTAAATCATTTTGGAGACTGATATTAAATCAGTGTAATTGTATTATTATACACAGTAGAATAACTTTGCCTTGTTTTTTTTAAAAACGGCTTTAGGAAAGCAAATAAATGTTGTAGACTACTGTGTCTGCATTCTTCAATCAGAATGCGTCCCTGAATCCTTTGCGAAAAACTTTAACTATTTACACTGTAAATCAAAGTACAGTTTTACTTTGCGGGACAAAAATGGGTAACGAACTATGTTTTTAAGTCATCATACAATACTGTAACCTCTGAAAGCCGCTCCCTCAAAAGATAACTTATTTTTTTAACATAAATCCCACAGCACCGTGGTGTAGCGGGCTAAATCAGTTGCGATTACTGTGACATTATTCAGTGTAGGGAGTTGCAAGTTCTTTTTTTTCTCAGCTTGTTTATAGAGAATGCATTCAAATTGTTTTTTATTATTTATGTTAACTAGTTAGTTATAAACACCCATTACCTGGTAATTTAGGTTTTATTTAATGACAGTAGTAGATCATTTTAATTCAGCAACATAGAATAGGCATTTGCTTACAAATGTATAGTGTAGGTAATTAAAGATATATTTTTATCTGTCATCCTTTGTGCTGACCAAAACAGACTGATAGCATGAAGAAGTTGGCAGAGAAAAGTGTGCATCATTTTTGTAGAAAGGTGACACTTTTAATCTCCCCTCAGCCAGACTTGAAACAGACTTGACTTCTCCACCCCCTCGAGGCAGGCCTGCAGTCCGGGCGTGTCGATTCCTGTCAGTTCATTCTGTCACAACTTAGATGAAGGGTGGTGTAGTGTTGGTGAAGAGGAGGGAGACCCAGGCAGGTTGATGTTAGAAGAATGTAAGTTTACTGAAGACAATCCAGGGAACATGCACTTAATAGTTTTAAACACCTGGAAGGCGGCATATCTAGTCAGTATCTAGTCAGTAGGCCATGGCTCAGTGCTCAACTCCATCACCACTCAGAGGTAGCATTACATTCACAAGTTAGCTTGATACTTGTAATGTAACTTCAAAGTACTGGTATTAGTTAATAGACATGTCTTTGCTCTTAGATTTAAGGTTTGTAGATAACGGTTTTATGATTGTGCTTTTTGCTACATTTTGGTCGACATGGTTCTTGGGCAACAGAGATGCCTAACTTTAGCTAACTGGCATGATTGAGTCAATGTTGACATTAGCATACAGCCTAGTAAGAAGCCTAGCTAACAAGAGATCATTTTTTGTTTGTCAGCTTAACCTGTTCATTTACCTTTGGTTGACGTGGTGTCTAACTTTAGCTAACAGGCATGATTGAGTCAATGTTGACGTTAGCATATAGCCTAGAAATTAACCTAGCTAACAAGAGATACTTTTTTATGTAACGTCTGATTAACCTGTTAATGTTATGCCTCTCTTAACAGTTCGGTCACTGTAGCAGGAAACAGAATGGCGGCGCAAACGTCACAGCATACGACGATATGTGGGATTATCTCCGAAAGCGAGGTGTTGCTGAACAAAACATCAATCAGATGTAACAAGAGTCAAGTCAAGTTTATTTATCATGTGCATCGAATAACATACATCATCCCATACAGAGAAATTCTTTTTGACATGGCACGGCGATTCTATGCAGTGGGCTTAAAACAAGCCCACTGCATAGAAAAAAGACAAGGTAATTCCACTTTCATTGTGTGGTAGTATTTTTATAAGAATGGTTAGTTTGAAGATATCCTGCACCGCTCAATCTGTGGACTAAAATTTGTGGTTTTGTAAGGCCTATTAGCCTTTATAGTCTGCAAGATAACGTTTTTAAAATTTGTGAATGAGAAAAGATTGAGTTATGGGAAAACATAAATTCTGCAGTTTTACCAAAGGCTTGTTTCCAACTACTGACACAATGATGCACTAATTACACCGAACTGCTTAGTTTGAAACTTTTTTACCTTTTGTTTCTCTATTTGCTATTTGATAAAATCTTCTATGAAGACCCAAGGGGGAAGGCTTAGACCTGGAAGTTGAAGCAGCCCTGGGTGAATTCTAATGCTATCTGGCTGCCACCTTACGTTAGCATTCCATTCTTTTTAGAAGTCACTTACAACTAAAGTTTTAAAGACTCTATTTGTCCATTGTTTATTTCTAAAGAAACAGGACAATGTATAAAATGCTCCATTTGTATCTCACATTATGGCCCTAGCAGCCATTTTTGTGAAAATATGCTAACTATTGTGTCATACAGATGTCACACGATAAATTGGCGAAAAGGGGTGGAGCTATACCGTGGAATAACGAGGCGCACTTCGGCCGAGTTAATTAAATGTTGTGGCAGTTTTTAAAAGAAAACAATAAATGTATTATTTGTAGCACTTAAGTCATTAAACTATTGTCCTACAATAGAATTGTCTCATGTAAACTACCCACTGTATATTTATTTTCGGAAATAAAAAACTTTTCATTTCCGAAATCCTACACAGTCTAATCAGTTAAACTCGACTCCTTCTAAAACATGTTGAGGTATGACACCTCTGAAGCAGTTGGGGACGGATGCTGGCAGGCACAAATGTCTTCCGTGGAGATGTTTTAGGTGGTGCTGGTTCTGAAATGAGACTGTCCTGAATGAGAGTGTCAATGTCCCACATAATGGGTCTTACCATATATGTGACAGGGAGGATGGGTTGTCCCTGATGTTCTGGTCGGGGTGTCGAACAGGCGCGAGAGGGAGTCCGCTTTTATATTTTTCTCTCTTGGAATATAAGAAACGGTAAAACGAAAATGGTTAAAAAACAGTGACCTCCTGGCTTGATGTGAATTAAGTCGTTTTGCGTTTTTGAGGTATTCAAGATTTCGATGGTCAGTGAGGACCGTGACTGGGTGTCGAGCCCCCTCTAGACAATGGCGCCACTCCAATGCCAATTGATGGCAAGCAGTTCTTGGCTACCCACATCATAATTCCGTTCAGCATGGGTCAATTTACACAAGAAGAAAGTACAAGGATGGAGCTTGGAATCAGAACAATTTGATTGAGACAACACAGCCCCCACTCTCACCTCGGAGGCGTCCACTTCTACCGTGAAAGGAAGAGCAGGATTAGGTTGTAGTAGAACAGGTGCCGTGGTGAAGTGATGGGTTTAGGGTCCGGAAGGCGTTAAGCGCATTGTCCGCCCATTCCAACACTGGTGTCTTTTAAGTAATTTAGAACCACTTCTTCTTGTAATTAAGAACCACATACTCACTAATGCATACAGTATGCATCTACATGTAATTGAGCACCACATACTCACTAATGCATACAGTATGCATCTACATGTTGTAATGAACACTCCCACGGATAGAAAAAGGAACACTGTTTATTCTAAACAGGATAAATGGATATATGGCAACGGCACAGAATCTAAATCCAAGGCAGACTAATAAACCAAAATCAGAGCATGGGTCAGGCCAGAATAGCAATACAAGATATTTGGCAACGGTACAAAGGATAATCCAAGGCAGAATCATAAACAAAGACAAAGCATGGGTCAACACCAGAATAACAAAATATATATATATATATATATATATATATATATATATATATATATATATATATATATATATATATATATATATATATATATATATATATATATATATATATATATATATATATATATATATATATATA
>JACXGM010022373.1:0-16754 GCA_016801145.1 Umbra pygmaea | reverse complement strand
AAGAAAAAACTCGAAGAGACTGGAGAAGTTGAGGGCCTGATAAACCCCTGGGACAGGGACTCCTGGACGTAAGTCTCCATGGCTTCAGTCTCCGCCCACGAGAGAGGATAGACATGACTCCTAGGGTATGTGGCCCCCGGACGCAGCTCCACGGCGCAGTCCCAGGCTCGATGAGGAGGAAGTCTGGTGGCCCCTCCAGCAGAGAACACCTCCAACATATCCTGGTACTCAGGGGGAACAAGGTTAGACACTTGCCTGGCTTCATACAGACTTTCTATAGTCGTGGCACTCAGTTCCGCCTTGAGACAACTCCTATGACAGTCCTCAGACCATTTATAGATGGTAAATTGATAGTTAATTAATGTTTAGTAAATTGTTATTTCACTATTAACAAATTGTTATTTTACAGTTAACGAAAAATGAAATTATATTTAATAATGTTTATTAATAATTATTAATGCAATAAATTAACTTTTTATTGTTGCACACATTTTATCAATGATATACAATATTAGTTACTGGTTATTGATTTAAAAAAGTTTGTAAACCTTTAAGAAACTGTTTATAAACATCTATAAACATTACCTAAATAGATGGACCAGATATTCCCAAAATATTCCCAAAACTTTAGTAACAAACCAGCATGGCAATACAGGGCTCTATTCTGCTGGCCTATATGGTTATTATAAAGTTGCAATTGATGACTATAATGCATGGCTAAATGGTTTAGAAACACTTCGATTTGTCAGTGGTTAGTAATTGGTTTGTAAACTGTCTATAAATATTGTCTGGATGGTTATTATAAAGTTGCAACTGACGATTATAATACATTGCTAAAAGGATAATAAATACTTTCTGAACCATCTATAAACGTTATCTAGTTGGCCATTGTAAAGTTACGACTGATGTTTACAATACTTTACAATTACTAAATAAGTGGTTTGCAAACCATCTATATGAATTATTGGAATGGCTATTATAAAGTTGCAACTGATGTTTGTAATAAATAGTCAATGATGAATAAGTGGTATATAAAGCATCAAGTAACTTAATTTGGCACCATTAAATCTGTTATGGATGTTCCATAAAACAGTGATTTGTGCATTGATAATAGTTACTTATCAGCAAATTGAACACTGTTTACGGTTTACAAACCAATTAGTAACAATTAACAAAGTAATCAATCAATCAAGACCTTTATTTGTTGTTTTGCTGCAGTAGCAAAGAAGTTGACATACAGTACATGACAACAAAGATGATGAACATTGATTAGAAATACAGGGTCAGACCAGGGGGTAAATGAATACCACAACATTAAAAGTTTAAGTTCAAGTGAGCCTTATGTGGAGACTATTATCTATTCTTTACAGAGTTAAGCAGAGAGATAGCAGAGGGTACAAAAGAGAATTTATATCTATTTGTTTTGGCTGATGGCTGACTGAAGCGAGAACCAGAAGGCAGCATCTTATATTCTGCATGCAGGGGGTGAGAACTATCAGACATGGGAATATCTGGTCCATCTGGTTAGGTAATGTTTATAGATGTTTTATAAACGATTTCTTACAGGTTTACTACAAACTTGTTTTTATCATTAACTAATAACTAATATTGTATATAAATGATATAATGTGTGCAACAATAAAAAGTTAATTTATATCATTAATAATCATGAATAAACATTATTAAGTAGATCATTTTATTGTTTGTTAACAGTGAAATAACAATTTATTAAACATTAATTAACTATCAATTTCCCATCTCTTAATGATGGTTATTATAAAGTGTTACCTTACATGGTAGAGAATGTGAATGGTATACAATCTTATAGTATTAAAGTATTAAAAATATTATTTAAAAATATAACACCAGCCAAGAAGGCACTTTTGAGTCTGAGGGGAAAAGGGCAAGGGCTCACCCCCCGTTAAGGTCTATCTGTGCACGTACCTGGTAATAACGCATTTCAATACATGAACTGGTTGCTATGGACTTATCACTAGGCTTCCTCAGTCATTGAATATTTTAGCATATAGGTAAATCTGCCGAAGCAGGACATTATCCAAAACTTCATTTCTCAGACGAGCGTCAATTTGGGTGGGGGATGGTGCGATTTTTGTTGGGTCAGACCCATCTGCTAGCGATGGGGGGCCGAGACTGAAAGCTACATGTAAAAATATGCACCAAACAAGCCACTTTGAAATTTTTCTTTTCATGAATACAAAAGTTGGGTGGCCTCCCCCAGACTGAAACACTTTGGGTGACCCTCCCCTCAACAAATAATTAAAATACATGATCCTCCCATCTTTTCCTCCAGTGGTCCATTCCATAAATACTGAACGGTCCCTTATCTGTACTCTGTGGATGATACATATTCAGTAATTCAGCAAAACGATGGCGGAGAATATGACCAGCAACCAGGAAAAGAGAGAGAAAGGCAGAATGTGTAAAAGCGATGAACAAATAAAACCCTTTCATAGCCTGAAATGTCATTGCTGTTAGAACATTTCTGTCCCCATCTAAATTAAGTCAGCATGAATGGTTCAGACCCTGATCAGGGAAATAAAATCCACAGGAAACAGAGCATGTCGGATCCTGTGCCAATCCAGCAGCTATAAATCACAGCACTGTTGATCAATTTTCTATTGAGAACAGAGCAACCAGGTTTACTCAGAGCATACCTGTGGTGGTGCAATTTCCAGGTGCCTCATTCACAGGGCTATCGCTAGAGGTATGGAGCCTGCTGGACCATTAGAGTGATGGTAGTTCAGGGAAAATAGCAGGTTGCTTGAACTCACTTGCTCATGTGAGCATAATTGCAATAGCTTGTTAACTAACACCAGGTAAAACATTTTACAATCCAATGTCAGAATCAGAATATTTATCTCATCACTTGGGCAAGTTACTGTAACAATGTCCCCTGTATTGTGTTTTAGTAAGTTATTCCAGTCCAGGTTTTTGGTTTCTCCCTACTGTGTCTTTGTATGTCCTTATATGGTTTTTCCTGTGTTTTAGTGGTTTTAGATAACAGTACACAGCTGGTTTATGTTAGTAATTAGTGCATTATTTAATCCCTTCTGTTCCTCCCTATGTTGTCAGTCATTTCCGCTGTCCATGTGCTTCCTGTTCTATGTTTAAGCTTCAAGTAGAGAATATAAGTACAGGTTTTCTAGTAGCCAGTTGTGTGAGTAGTAGTGTTTGTTGTTTTTGTTCATTTTTAGTGTGTATACACAAATAACTATATCTGTTTGGTAAATAAAAAAATGTCAAGTTTCGAGAGTGCATCTGTCTCCTACTTTTGCTACGTCATGTGACAGTTACAAATTGTTATACTATTATAGCTCAATACTTAATCACACATTCCACTCTTAGCAATTCAAACTTTCATAGTAGAATCATAAAATAAGAGTGACAACCCCAATTCCTAAAAAAGTTGTGAAAGTGTTTAAAATTTGAAAAATAAATTCACCCTGTACTATACTGAAAAAACATTAACACATTAAGTGATGTTTTACTTTGAATATATATATTTTTTTTATATATACTCACTTTAAATGTGCAACACACTCCAAAAAAGTTGGGACAGTTGACCATCTACCACTGTGTAGCATCACCTTTTCTTTTAATAACACTTATTAAGCATTTGGGCACTGAATACACCAGTTGTAACTTGCACATCAGTAAGGGCACCTTTAATGTAGAAAGATATGTACACATTTTGGAGCAACATATGCTGCCATCCAGACATCTGCTTTTCCAGTGATATCCCTGCATTTTCCAGCAGGACAACACCAAACCACATACTGCCCGGATTACAAGCGCATGGTTGCATAAACAGAGAGTGCAGGTGCTAACATGGCCTGCATGCAGTCCTGATTTGTCTCTGATTGAAAGCAACAAAGGCCCTGTACAGTTGCACAGCTGAAGACATGCATAATGGATGAACCAACTGTGTCTATAGTGCCCAAACGCTTAAAAATACTTATTAAAATCAAAAGCAGTAAACAATCAACTCTTCAACATTTTTGGGAGTCATCAGGTTTGAAATTAGATTATATTTTTAAGTAAAACATCTCAGAATTTCACAACTAATGCTACTGCTTTCCATGGTGGTAAATTAACTTGAGACAAATGCAAGGAACTTGGAAAACAAACATTGTTTTAATGCAGAAAAAACTGATTCAAAAGAAAGACTGCCTTGTGGGGCAAACACTGAATAAGCTACTTAAACTAATATGACATGGAACTGACAGGAAAACAATGAGTGACAGTTACTCTACTCAAAGCCTGCACTTAAATACAGACCTAATGAGAAAGTGCAGGCAGTTGTTAAATCAATTAAGAGATTGGTAAATGAAAAACATGGGACATTGCCATGTGATTACTGGTAGTGGGAAAACATTTCACACAGGGCACACATGGGAGGAGCAATTAAAAAAATACTCTTTCCCAATTTTTTCGGCATTGGGATTGTAATACAACACATAACAGTGGAGCAAAATACACTAATAACACTGGTAAGAAATGTACAGGGTTAGCAGCAGCAGAAAATGTATACTGTATAGCAGTGGTAGGCAACAGGCGGCCCAAGGGCCAGATATGGCCCGCCAGGCCCTTTGATCTGGCCTGCCAGGCCCTTTGATCTGGCCGCAAGGAATTTTTCAAAGTTTGTTGACATTCTAGAAACCAATGCTTGGTACCATTGGAAAGAATGAGGGGCGGTTTGTCCATGTGGGTTCATCACAGCTGGAGATATCGCGTCTCAAATTTGGGTACCTCTTATTGACCATTTTAGTTCTAAAAACATTACAGACAGGAAGAAGGAAGTGAAAATGACAAAATAAAATGTATGCAATGAGGTAGGACATCACCCTGCACCAAAACAGGTTAGTTTTTTCAGAAGGGGAGGGGATGACTGGGTTTTTAAAAACATATGCGGAAATAGTGAAATATATGTACATAGTGTTTTATTGACCTATTTGTATGTCCCCTAACATTGTCAAACTGGTTCCCAAGACCTGGGAGCATGGCAAAATGGATATTACAGTTGAATTATTCATGGTTTACGTGTATTCTACTGCTGTATAGTATACTGTATACACAGGGATGTTAATGTAGCAGCAAAGCAGCAAAATAATACAATATCTACAGAATACAGAGATTAGTGCTGGTTTCGCTACTGAGTAGTCACATGACACATGAGTAGAAGATCTGTGCTTCAGTGTATTGTTGAGTGCATTGGTGCTCTGGTATTGCTTAGCATGTGGCATTAGATTGCAGAATTTGTGATTTGGGTGACTGTGGTCTTTGATTATTCCTTGGGCCTTCTTCTGGCACTGAGATCCAAAAAACAGCACTAAAAAAAGACACTATTTAGAGTGGAAGAGCCGCTGCCTCTGCACATGCCTGACAAGGACACATTGTGCATTACCATAAACGGGTTTCCCCTTGCATTGATTGGTTAAATTTTGACATTGTCATAGTAATGGATGTGGACTCAAAAGAGGTAAATCAATTATTTAAAGAAATAAATCAACTGCTATCTCCTCTCCTCATTTAATGTAGGATTTTTCTTTTAAAAAAATCAATTTTGCCAGATAGAATGAGGAGCCTTCAGAACACAGGGCTCTGCCCATACCAGCTGCCATCAAATTCCTACTGCAGAAATGCTGGCCCATTGGTGGGGAGTTCTGGGTGTGTGAGGGGAGTGGAAATCAGCTCACCAATGAATATGCTACAACAGCCCCTAAGAACCAACACAATGTATGTCTTAAATGCCCCACTACTCTGTGCCCCACTACAGATCAGGGCATGTGTTTGTTCATGGAATGTTTAACACACTGTTAGTGTGCGTTGGGTCAAGACTCTGCTCTGTCCAGAAGCTTAGGCTCTGTGACTCCCTACCTCTATACTAAAGAACATGCGTCATGCTCATTAATGGAAAGCAAATGAAATGCCCTGCATGCTGAGCCAGAAAGTAAACACCCCTTAGGACATGGAGTTCTGTGCTTCAGTGTACAGGAAACCCTATGGAGATTATAGGGACTACTCATTGTGAAAAGTTCTATTGGCTAGTTTTGGCCACTTCAGAGAGCTGGAAGTTATTACATAAAGACCAACACTGGGTGGGCTTCAATAAGCTGTTTTAGATGAATAATTCAGCGCAGCTAGCCTTTGTTCTGAATGTAATTCATGTTATTCATGCTGAGGGTTGAGTCAATTAAATTTGCATTGTAAATAGTTTTAGCACTCCCTTTCCTTAATGAATGATTTCTGAACTCCTTGACCCATTACACTATAGACAGTGATTCAGAGCTTATAGTAACACAATTAAATTAATGTGTGCACATGTAAATGTGTCTGTGTGGTAAATTATGTGTCTAGAAAAGGGGGAGGAGGTACAGATTTAGAAAAGACAGGACATGGAACATATTTCTCCATAACTGTATGTTGCTTTTAATCAGGTTGGTTTGCAGAATGAGAGCCATTTGTGGAAGGGTACGTTACTCTGTCAGCTTGTTGACAGGCCATCACTGACCTTCATCTCTTAGAGTCCAGCTCTACAACATTGTAGTGTAGTGCAATTCTAATGGAATCCAGAATGCTGTGAAATAGCTTAAAAGTTAAAGGTTCACCTCAGTGCATGGGCAACTGACAGGACTGGAGGGATACGAGACATTCTAGAGAGGGGAAAATATTGTAAATCTTACTGTAACATCCCAATCGAAACTAGCCGATGACAGTCTCCTTGCTAGTAAAAATCCCATTACAGGACACCTATTGATCACCAGTACCTCCCCATTACACTGACAGAAGGGTCCAAAGTTATTGTTCTAAGAATGTGGGATGGACATAGGACAGAATTCTAGAAATCCATAAAAAAGCATTGAAATGAATGAATTCCAATCTTTAGAATAGAATGTGCCACTTGTGGGGTCACTTCATAGAAGCCACTTCATTATCTTCTCTACTGATGGAGTCCATATTTAAATTATATTCAACAATTTCCTGCCACAGTGGTTTTCTAAATGACTGTTTTTCCAATGAAGAATAGAAAAACTATTTTGCAAAGGAATGTATTGTAAAATACAATAATTTAAATGATAGAGATTATCACAGTTCAATAATAGTTTGGAGGCAGGCGCGTCTTCAATAATAGTTGGATATTTATTTCAACCGGAAAGAAGAAACTGAACAGAAACAAACACAAGAACGAACATGAGGAACTAACCAAATCTATGTATAAACCAAAACATGACATCAAGAACAAGAATAACATAAGACCAACACTACACTAAACATATGAACAAACTAAAGACATCAAGAACAAGAATAACCACATACCTGAACAGAGACAATGAAGCACACGGGACTAATAAACACTCAGGACTAAATACCTAACTAATGAGGAAAGGGTGTGCAGGTGGGGACTTAATCTACAGGACTGATAGGCTCACCAAAACATGTGACGGGATCATGTGACACAAAGAGCGGGAAACCTAACCAAAACAAAACACACAGGGGAGAAACCACTACAAGGTGAACACAGAACAAGCACACAGACACTATGGACATCGTGACACAGACTATAAGGGTAGAACTAAAACACCATGCACAACACTGAATAGGAACAAAACTAAACACTATCATATATATCCATAATCTAGCCCACACTGGGCCGGATGTTACAGAGATAAACCTTGTGTTTACATTTAGCCACATTGTGCATTAATAATGTGACATGAATGCCCTACACATCTATTTATTTAATATCTCAGACATCTCACAAAAGTCATAATGGGTAGAAAGTATTCACTAGTTTGTGGGAAGCTACTCTTATAGATTTAATATAGCTACTAATAGGAGATTCAGACCATCCATGCGCAAGTGTGACTAGTTGACGCTTTCGTCACTAGGCAATGTCGCTTTTGTGTATATTGTGGGGCTTTGCATTTCGAACGTGGGGGTTTCGCCATGTCGCGCACATGATTTTATGTCACCCACTGCCACCTATGTCTTTTTCTGCCATTGGGAAAGTTTAGAAGTATAACAGCCAAAAGTGTGACTGTGACGTACAAATGGTTCAACTCACCTCAGTGAACAAGGTGTATTTTCCCCTTTATCGCCACAGTTCATTCACTGTTAACTTGCACTTATAGGGCTACTATTGAATAGTGAAACTTCAAATTGTAATAAAATACCATTATCTTGCAAAAATGTATTATGTTTTCATAGCTGGTTGGCCAAAATAGGAATTAATATTAAGGGGGCATTACTGTCACGGTTTCCCGTGTTCTGTCTGTATGTTAGTTGTTCCAGTTTCCCACCATCCCCACGCCAGAATTTCAGTCTCTCCCGGGCAATTTTCTAATTAACTTGGTCAAACTATGGATTGTCTTGTTCTACTTTTTTTTTAAAGCAGCTTAGCAGCCCATATTCCACTGCCAGTTTGGTTTTAAAGCTAAGCAGGCTCGGGCCTGGTCAGTCCTTGAATGGGAGCCCATTGCTGCTTGAAGTGAAGTTGAGAGCATGTAGGAGGCATTCCTCCCTCTGGTCTAAAGATCATTCTGGTTTGAGCCTGTAAGCGGAGTGATCACACGTGAACTATTCTACATTTTCAAATAGTATTCAAATTTTTACCATAGCACATTTTATTTACATTTAATTTATTCATTTTTAACTCACCTTTTCCTCCAAATGCTACATGTTTCAGAAGGAAAAATGACCCATCGTAGCAAGCCCTTCTGATGTGACTGACCATGAGTGTCATGGTGTAGAGTCCTGCCTTGCACCTGCCTCCACTGAGCCTCGCCCAGTCATGCTGGTGGAGCTGGAATCCCATCTCCATTTCCAACTGAAGGCCTTCCAAGTTAATCATGGATATTATGGCTGCTCTCGCTGTCTAGATGAAAATGGCTACTTATGCGACTCTGGCCCTCTTTTCTACAGCCTTGGATGGGATACAGGCAGCTGCTGATGAACAGAACCAGGGGTCTCCATAACCCGGTTCCTCTTCTTCTGCAATAAGGGAGCTGTGTTGTTTTGGAACGTGAGAGAGGAAATTTTTTACCATGGTAGGAATGTGTTTATATTCCCGGACTTCAGCTCAGGAGTGTCAATGAAGAGGGCTAAATTCCTCCCAGTGAAATGACTGCTTCACAATAAAGGGATATCGTTTTCCCTATGTTTCCCAGCACGCCTCCACATTGAACATTTAGTGTAGAAGTCACAGTTTGACTCCCACGAGGAAGCCCATCGATGGTATGACCGTCACTTTGCTAATGTGTGAGGCTGTACATGTGGCACTTGTTGGTGGCCGGTTTGTCTTTTGCTGAAAGCACGATAAATGACCCTGCATGATAACACATTGGTCCATGCATTGCAAACTGTATGAGTCCTTGCTAATTCAGTAGTCAGTGACCAAGGGCATGTTTTCATTTAGCTAGTATACTGTAATCAAGAGCATGTTTCATCTGTTTCAAATTGGCTGGCATTTACATTTGGCTGGCTTGGAAACTTTTTTGGGATTATTGTGATGCACACAGTAAACACTCAAAAGAGTTTTTCTTTGTTTGTTTCTTTCACCAACGTATTATCCGGCTGTAAGTTATTTGGTAATGCTGTTGCTTAATACAGGATTGGAGTCTTCTGTGAGATGATATTTTTATTTTGTAGAGGGACTGTTAAAAAACTTGTACTGTTTGTAATAACAAAAGTTCTGATATATTGGGCACTCTTTTGTTTCATTTGTTTTGTTTTACTTGTCTTGGTAACTCATCCTCCACAAAAGGGCCCTATCACACCATGTTATTTTATGAT
The DNA here is from genome assembly GCA_016801145.1 of Umbra pygmaea. NCBI lineage: Eukaryota > Metazoa > Chordata > Actinopteri > Esociformes > Umbridae > Umbra > Umbra pygmaea. The sequence goes on along the minus strand of JACXGM010022373.1, from coordinate 6,941 downwards.
ATCTGGGTGAATGCTCTGTAAATCAGAATGTTTATTGAAAACTTTCTCCTACATATGGTCTTGCTTTTATTTTATTCTAGGTTTGGATATATATATATATATATATATATATACATATATATATATATATATATATATATATATATATTTATTTATTTTCAACATATTCAGCCTTGATTTCATTTTTTATTTTAATACCCCTATTGTTGGGTTAATAAAATGTAGGTTCATATATTCACAGGTAATATTATGGAGCTTTGGCCATGTTGAGGTAAATGTTAGACTTCTGTTCATGTGCGCTGGAGCAATACTAAAATGTGCCTGCTGTTTCCATTCATGTGTTATGCACTGTATATGTTTCTCTATGTATTTCTTTGTTTTTGTTTATATCCTTTCTCTGTCAGTTGTGTAAGTTTTGCCTTAGGGTTTTTGCTTACATTCGTTTTAGATGGCTAAGTAACAATATTAAAATGTTTGTCCATTCTCTGGAAAATGATTCCTCTCATTATTTTTGATGGTTAAAAAATAATGTCCCAGTTAAATTCCTAAGTTGGAATTTCCAAGCTTTAAATAGCACAAACAAGAGTTTCTGGGTTAACCCATTTGGAAAAGCTTAAAGCAGGGAGGTATGCGTAGCGTAGTGCATTGCAGGACAGTCTGCATCATGATAACCAGTTGTTCGAGCCTGACTATGGGTTCTCTGACTTTCCCCGGACCTCCTGCTGGTGCTGCATGAGGCAGCACAATTTGGCATAGCGCTGCCCGGTAATTGGGATAGATAAGTCAGATTCCTGCCATGTCCAGCAAATCCTTGTGTTCAGATCGGGCACCTGTAAATTCAATCATGGAAGTACTGTATAGTTGGTGAACATAGTCATCCCGTGCATGATCTGACTAAAGGCTTCTGTGTTGGATGACCAGTGTGAAAGTAATCGGCAGCTGGGTGACATGTGGTTGGATGAACCATGTGCATGCCCCTCACCATCCCACAGATCTGTCCAAGGAGTTGCTGAGCTGTCGACAAGGCAGGGTTAGTTGAAATTGGAAAGGGAGGAAAAACGGGGACAAAAATAAAAAAAGCTTAAAGCAGATGTAGTATTCTCACAGAAGACTCACATATTAAAGACCATCCGAGGCTACACAATTTAAGGTTTAGTCAGGTTTTCCATACCCACTACAATTCCAAAGCCAGAGGTGTTGCAATTTACATTAGTAAAATAAAATAAAATTCAGCTATTAATGTTATGTAGGACACTAATAGGAGGTATCTACTGTAATTATAACAGGCAATATCTGGCACACCCCTGTAATATTGGTCAATGTTTATGTTCCTAATTTTGATGATGTGGATTTTTCCAATGGGTTGTTGGGGAAAATCCCTTCACTAAACACTCACTGACTATTCTTTGCATGACCTGAACTGCATTATTGATCTAACTCTGGACCATTCCAAGCCCAGAACTGTGTCCCTCTCTAACATTTAAATAGCTTTTTCAGACATTTTGACTTGGGTGTACTGATCCATGGAGGTTTCAGAACCCACGGGCTCATGAGTATTCTTTCTTTTCACATGTACATCACTCTTTCTCTCGTATTGACAACTTTGATTGTAACGTCTTCTGAATATTTACCAATTATTATATCAGATTATGGCCCCCTTACTCTTGACAGAGATCTTTCAATTCATCCCTGTACTCATCCATGCTGGAGATTCAATTCCCTTCTTTTATGTGATGCAGATTTCTGTGGCTTTATCAATACTTCCATTGATAACTTGCTGTATTCTAATCAGACAGGCTCAATTTCCCCTTGCGAGACACTTAAGGTCTATCTTATAGGTGAGAGTATCTATTTCTCTTCTCATCTAAATAAAACCCAGAAGGCTAAATTGGATGACCTCATAAAAGCTATCCTGGATCTAGACCGCCAATATGCTCAGTCATTATTTCCAGAGCTATATAAGCAATGCCTGAATTTGCAGTGTGAATTCAACCTTTTATCCACCAAGGATGCAGAAAGGCTACATACTACGAACTGGGACGGGCGAGCCATCTGTTGGCGCACCAATTACGTTTCTGTACTGTCACCTGTCTGATACCACAAACTTAAGAAAACCTCTTCTAAGAGCTTAGTTTCGATCCTAACTGTACATACACACCGCCACAGACTTGAGCTTCAAAAGAAGCTCTGGACGCCCTGTCAAGGATGCTTGTCAAAAAAGTATGGGGAAGCTTTAGACGCTTTTGGCCACTTTGGCCGCTCTGACGTGGCAGTACATTCACATTAAGCAAGGAAGACTAGCAGACATACTTAAATTCCGATTGGTTGACTGTCGTTTGCTTGTATTCTTAGTTAAATTAACACTGTCGGCCGCATTCCTACCTAGGAGCAAATCTACATTTTACATTGAAACAATTCTTCATAGGTGTTTAAGTCATTGGGCCCTATTTTAATGATCTGAAACGCAAGTATCAAATGCGAAATGCAAGTGACATTGTGGGAGGGTCCCGGGCGCTGTTACTATTTTACCGGTGGGATAAATTACTCCTGCGCCCGACGCAAATCTAAAATGGGTAAGTAGCTTCATTAGTCATAGGTGTGGTTTGGGCGTGATGTGCAATAAACCAATCAGAGCGTCATCTCACATTCCCTTTAAGAGCAGGCGCACTTGTTCCATGGCGGATTGCTATTATAAAGGCGGATTGCTATTGATTTATCTTTTTACAAAATGTAAATAAAGAAATGTCACAAGACATAGCCTACTTTCCGATGTTTTGGACTCACTCTTACTAAATCACGAGGTTATTTTTGCAATGTAGTCTAACATCAGACCGAGATTACTCTTCTGTCAAATAAGCTTTCCTCTCCCGTTCTGTATTTCTGGGCATTTGGGTTAAGTTGAAACGGCACATGCATTTCAACATCATGTCTCCTGTAGTCCTCTAATATTTCCTAATTAATGTCATCAACACATCCATGATTCATGGAAATGTTGCGTAAATCACAACAAGCCACAAAGAATGATGCGACTTTAGTAGTGTACCTGTTTTATCCAAACACCTGACGCGCATTTTCAGTGTGCCAAATGTTCGTTCAATTAGGCTACACTGCGTGTTTGTGTGTGTTTTTGACTAAACAGCATTTTGCGCACTTGCTGGCATCATAAATTGTGTCATCATTGTCACAATGTCTGTAGAATTTGTCCTTGTTCTGTGTCACTTCAGGGTGGTTTCTCCCCTATGTGTTTTGTTTTGGTTTTGTTTCCCGCTATTTGTGTCACATGATCCCATCACATGTTTTGGTGAGCAGTTCCGTTGTTTGGTCCACACCTGCACATCCTCCCCTCGTTAGTTGGGTATTTAGTTCTGTGGGTTTGTTTGTTCTGTGTAGTTCATTGTTCTTGTCCAGGTACATGGTTTTTCTTTGTAATAATGTCTTTAGTCTGTTCAGATGTTTAGTGTTATGGTTCTCTTGTGTTTTAGGTTGTGTTTGGATATGTTATAGTGTCTGGTCTTGTGTTTATTTAGTGTTGTTCATGTTTAGTCTATTTCATTGTACTCATGTATTCTTGTTGTTGTTCTTGTCCAGTTCCTCCTTTCCTTGTTTGAATTAATATCCTACTCCTATTGAAGACGCGCCTGCCTCCAACCTCCTTTGAATTGTGACAGAATGAACTACCAGCAAACGGAGACAGCGTCTTCGGACAGAAGCCTAACCTGTCCCCTTCACTCCCAGTGCCACTAGCTTTCAGGCTAGCACCCCTACTAGCTGTATTGGCTACACTAGCTCTCAGGTCCAAGGAAGTCGTCCCTCACACAGGGCCCCTGTCTGAGTGTTAGCATGTCCCCTAGCATGCAGGCTAGCCCCCCTAGGGCCTCAGTTCCTGCCCCTAGGGCCTCAGTTCCTGCCCCTAGGGCCTCAGTTCCTGCCCCTAGGGCCCCCCTAGTTGCCCCTAGGGCTTCAGGAGTTGCCCCTAGGGCTTCAGTTCACGCCCCTAGGGCTTAAGTTCATGCCCCTAGGGCTCAAGTTGTTCCCCCAAACCCTTCGGTGCAGGGTGTTAGCCCCCGTTCTAGGGCTCCCAGTCGTAGGGTTAGGGCCCCCCTACCGTCCTCCCAAGATGGCAGACCGTCCTCCCAAGATGGCCGACGGTCCCCCCAAGGAAACTTTCGGGGGGGCTATGTGAGGTGGCGACGGGAGTCCGCACCCCCCTTTGACCACCTTGTCCAGGACGAGGACCTGGAGGGCGTGATCCTACCTCCGCCACCAGGGTTTGGGGAAGACCCAGCATTGGAGGAGGGATCAGAACCTCTTGGTCCATCTCCCGACATCCTGGATGTCTTGATGTCCGGACCCCTGCCTCCTGGGCTCCCGGAACCCCATTGCCGGGGCTCCCAGACCCTCTGCCTGTCCCCGGACCCCCTGCCGTCGCTGACGTCCGGACCCCCTTCTCGGCCGTCACTGACGTCCGGAGTTCCTGCTCGGCTGTCGCTGACGTCCGGACCCCCTGCTCGGCCGTCGCTGACATCCCGACCCCCTGCTCGGCCATCGCTGCTGTTACGTCCCCCAGTTTAGTAAAAGCATAGATGGCCATACCTTGTGTTATTTGGATGTTTTTGGGCAATGTTCTGCTGTGTTTCTGTGTTTGTTCTGTTCTGTTTGTATGTTTCCCCACAGGTGGTGCAGATTCCCTCATCAAGTCCCTCCATTCATCACTTATCAATGACTCCTCCCCTCTGTTATCCTATACACCTGGTTTCATCAATCAACAGCCATCCCATCATGCCCTTCCACTGTATATCTGTGCCCCTGTTTCTTCACTCTCTCTCTCTCTGTTAGTGTGTGAGGTTGCCTTGTGAAGGTCCTCTCAGAATTGGCTGCCTTTGAGTTGTGTCAGGTTTGTTGGCAGTGTGTGTAGTGAGCGTTGGGAGTGTTGAGTTAGTGATTTGTGGTTAGTGTGAGAGCTGTGTTTGGTGTTAGTTTGAGTGGTAGGCCTATTAGTGTGCATGAGTGGTAGTGTTTAGTCTAGTGTGTGGTTTAGCATTTCTGTTTGGTGTATCCTGTGTTAACATTGTGTTCTCTTTGTGTTCCCAGAGGAGGAGAGGAGGCACTTTGGGAAGGTGTCAGGAAAGACGCCCTTGGGCTTACACCACCTGTAGGGATACTCATCTGTTAAACACACTAGGTTAGATCTGAGCGCCCATTCTATGTATTTTGGTTAGGGCACCTTGATCGTGTGCCAGATTAGTTTAGAACTGTGTGTGTTAGGTTCAGTGCAGGTTAGTGTTGGTCCTTTATATCAGTTCTTTGATTTGGGTTAGCTCAGCCTCTCCTCCCAACTTTATTATTTATTACCGTGGCACAATAAAAGCCCTTGTTTATGCGGTAATCTGCTGTCTCTGTGTCCTTGCTCGCACCTATGACTCCATACTCCTGTCTCTGACCGTTTGGGCAACGAGGTGTGGCGTCCCACTCCCCTCCTGGGGAGGCAGTGCGTAACACGATCCTGCCGCTAGGGCTTCTGGACACCCTGCCGCTGGGGTCCACTGTTTTGCCAGGACCCGGGCCTGCTGTTTCCCCTCTTCCCTGACCCCCTGACTTGCGGGTCACCGGGTCCTTTGAACTGCCTGTCCCTGGGCCCATTGGACTGCCTGTCCCGGGGCTCCATGCCCGGCTGCCCCCTGTGTTTCCTGCCGCCCGGCCGCCCCTTGTGTTCCCTGCCACCCAGCTGCCCTTAGTGTCCCCTACTGCCTGGGCCCCGCTACACTCCCCTGCCCTCCACTCCTTGCATTTGTGTGTGCTTGTTTTTTTCGTTTCATTGTTTGTTGTTGGTGGAGTGGTCATGCCAGGTGTCGCTCCTTAGGTGGGGGGTTATGTCACAATGTCCGTAGAATTTGTCCTTTTTATGTGTCACTTCAGGGTGGTTTCTCCCCTATGTGTTTTGTTTTGGTTTTGTTTCCTGCTCTTTGTGTCACATGATCCCGTTACATGTTTTGGTGAGCCTATCAGTTCCGTTGTTTGGTCCACACCTGCACATCCTCCCCTCGTTAGTTTTGCATTTAGTTCTGTGGGTTTGTTTGTTCTGTGTAGTTCATTGTTCTTGTCCAGGGACGTGGTTGTTCTTTGTAGTAATGTCTTTAGTCTGTTCAGATGTTTAGTGTAATGGTTCTCTTGTGTTTTAGGTTGTGTTTGGATATGTTATAGGGTCTGGTCATGTGTTTATGTATTGTTGTTCTTGTTTAGTGTATTTCATTGTACTCATGTATTCTTGTTGTTGTTCTTGTCCAGTTCCTCCTTTCCTTGTTTGAATTAATATCCTACTCCTATTAAAGACGTGCCTGCCTCCAACCTCCAAACGTTCTTATCGCTAAGTAGTTCTTAACCTATTCCTTAACCTCTCTCTTAACCTAATGGCACGGTTCCCGAAATGTTCGTACGCTATGTTCATATCTTTTGTAAAAAAAAAATGTTCATATCTTTTGTAAGTCACACTTTCATAAGGTTGGTCTGGACCATTCGTAAGCTCTCTCTTAGCATTGTTTGAGCTCAAGCCGCTAGTCGCCGCCACTACAACAATGATTTTATTGACATTTTATAACTATAATAAAATATGTTCGCAATGGATACAGGCCTATTTAGGAAATTGACTTTATTTGGTATCAGAACTAATGTGTAGTAATTAGCCTAGGCAATTTCGTAATGTCTTTAAAGCGTTTAAATTGGCAATTACTTTTGATAATTAAATTCTGGCAAACAATTTGGCTCTAAATGGCTAAGATCTATAAATGGGTAAGCATGGTGGTGTCCAGTAAGCGACCAACTATGGCAGCGATCCAACGTGTCCTTGTATTGAATCAAAGACTGCGCCGGCCGCGGAGCCGTTTAGTCCATGTCAATTGTTTTATTCGGCAAAACTTAAGCACTTTTGAGATTTTTCCTGACGT
>JACXGM010022372.1:0-16754 GCA_016801145.1 Umbra pygmaea | reverse complement strand
GTGTGTGCGTGCGTGTGTGTGTGTGCGTGGGTGTGTGCGTGTGTGTGTGTGTGTGGGAGAAGGGTTGAACCAGGGTCCTAATGGACCCCAATCATGGGCCTTAAACAACTAGGCCACCTTGCCGCTCCTAGATAGTGATTGCCTGATCATGTCGGGTGCAGACTTGTGGTAACTACTGTCTCTGGGCATCCAATTGATCAATATATTCAGTCTATTTCTGATGAATGTGTGGGTGTTTGTATATAAAAACAATTTTATCTCAATGTCTGAGTATATAACAAATTTTAACTAAGTAAAGAAATACAGATACAATAAATGAATTTGAGTGACATACAATATGCAATGGGATTTGACTCCTAGTAATGCTGTAATTAATGGAGACACATGGAGAATACATTGAGCAGGCCTGAACCAGAAATATTGAGTCTAAAGGGTAGAGTTAAGATCTGATGCCTGGCAGAAATATAGGCACAAATACACGTTCTGAGTGCATGCTACTTGAATCCTTGCACACCATATGCATGTAAAAATATAGGTAAAATGACCATAATATACGTTCTCATCACCTGTGAAAGCACATTGGAAGTTTTCTGTGACATTATGCATGTTTTCAACACATGTTTATTGGAATAACCAGCAAAAATATTGCTTGAGATTGACATACATCCAGGGGCGCTGTAAAGGGGGGGTAAAGGATGACGATTCTCGGGGCCCATGACTAAGAGGGGGCCCAGAGAAGCCCTGTCTCAGCTGTGTTGGGGGCCCTGTCAAGATTCTTTTCATGGGGCCCAAAATCCTTAGCAGCGCCCCTGCATACATCCACTCGTTGTAAATGCCAGAATGGAAATAAAACATTTCGGTCCAAACGAGTGAGACAAACGAGGACATGCTTTCCATTTTCCATGGTGCTAAATAGCACTAAAAGTGGTTCATTGGCTTGTAATCATAGGGGAACCACTTTAAGTGCTATATAGCACCAATCTTTAAAAATGGTGCTATGTAGAACCATAAGAGGTGTCATATAGCACCTTAAGCACCCCAAAGAACCGCTGAAGAACCGCTAAAGACCCAAATTGGGCTTAACAGGTTCTTTAAATGGTAGTGGGGCTATATAGCACCATAACCACCGCAAAGAACCCCTGAAGAATCGCTGAAGAACCATTTGTTTTTAGAGTGTAGCTTTTGATATAATGTGAATAATTCCAGCTGTTAAAATGTAGGCTACAGTATGTATTCTTCCATTTTGCTAACCTCCAATCTGCATAACGTATTACAATTTCAGTGCAAGATCTTTCCTTTTTTTATTGGCGTGGAGGTGAACTAATGAAATACAGATTAAAAATCAACAACAGATAATAAATTATTACTTTGTGTTCTAATACAGAAAAGCTGAAAATATAATGTAAATGTAACTAATTTTCTCATTATAAATGTAACTAATAACTAATATTGTGAAAGTAATGCAAAAAAAGTAGTCTGACTACTTTAACGCGTTACTTAATAACGTGATATCCCCAACACTTCTACTTCACATTAGTCACATTATGAGTTGCACTATGAGATGAAAAACATGCAAGTTGGATCAGCCTGTTGTTTTCAATTGTTTACTTTGATTTTCGGTGTGAGTTTAAATCCAGTCCTCAATCGGATGGTGATTTTGGATGACATTGAGCGCTGTTCTCAACGAATTACACAATAATGATTTTGATCTTTAATATGTTTCATTCATCAAGACTCGATATGTGATTTTAGTGTTTTGGAGCAGTGTACTATGCACTTTAATCTCCAGTCTAGCAAGTGTCTTAAAGTAATCTGCAATTGCAGAGCAGCAATGTAACTATTTAGCTCAGGGTTATTGAACCTGTACCCTGGAGGGCTGAAGCACTTCTGGTTTCCATCCTCTCCTTCCAATAAGGGATTTGTTCAGACCTGGGACACCAGGTGATTGCAATTAACTGTCAAATGAACTGCCAGAAACAAAAACCAGAAGATGTTTGGACTGTCAGGACCAGAGTAGAATATACTTTTTTTAGCTCAACATGCTAAATAGATGTGGAAGTCAATTGTTAAATAAGTTCAGACAGGACAGAAGCTATAAGGATTGAGTTGATGAGGTTTGTCCCTAACTGTCAGTGTGGTTTCTCCTGTGTTTTTCTCTGTCTGTTGTCCAGTCCTAGAGAGGCGGCGTCTGGAGAAGAAGCTGTCATCTGGTCCTAACCCTTCAGGTTCAGGCGTGGAGCTCAGTGAAGAGAGTGACAGCAGTCTACACCCTGCCAGAGAGACAGGGGATGAGGGCACTGCTCAACCAGACACCCCAACAACAGAACAAGACATACAGGTCCAGGTATAGTAAATGTTGTAAAATAAGAAAGATGCCCATATATATACATATATACATTCAGGAAGAAAAATGCAGTGGAAGAAGCATCAAAATAAACAATGCTGTGCATTAGTTAAAGCTACAGTACATGTACACTATGGGAAAATAACACAATACATTACAAATTTCATGAAGCTAAATATGGTGCATTAAAATAAGTGCAGTTTGTCTGTGTTGGTTATGATATCTAATTGCATCAGTTGGCTCAGTGGTTAGGGAGTCAGACTGGCTGTGCCAAATGTCATTGTGTCCCTGAGTAAAGCACTTTACCCTACACTGTAAACCCGAATAGTAAGCAGGACTCAAAAAAATTTAGGTAACTGATTACTTCAAAAGTTTTGAGTTCATGAAGTACTTCCTTTTGAGTTCAGAATACTTAAAATACGTTCAAACATTTTAAGTGCACTGGAACAATTCTTTTCTTTTTGAGTTCATGGAGCTTAAACATTTAAATTTAGTATAACAATGTGTGCAGCTTTACAAACAAAATACTGCCCATAATAGATTTACAGTGACTTGAAACTGCATTCCCTTAATCAATGTAATGTTTTTCAGTCTCACTTTGTACATTTTAATTGGAAATGTTCTCAAAACAGTTAAATGATGGCAAGACACAGTGACTGTTAATTTCATGAACTCAAAAATTTTGAAGTAATCAGTTACCTTAATTTTTTTGAGTTCTGCTGACTTTCGGGTTTACAGTGTAAGTTGCTCCAGGGGGAGGTATATTTACTGTAAGTCGCTCTGGATAAGAGCGTCTGATAAATAACTAAATGTAAATGTTAATATTGGGTTTGACAAGCTATTGCCTCATTGTTACCTTCAGATGATGAAGTAGCATTTGCTTGAAGAGCTCATATTATGCTTATGTTCAGGTTCATAATTGTATTTAGAGTTTGTACCAGAATAAGTTTACATGGTTTAATTAAAAAAAAAAATTGTTTTACTACAATTGCTGCATCTCCATAATTCACCCTGTGTGTTGAACTCTCGTTTTTAAGTGAACTCTCGCGCTAGCTAGAAAGTTATCTTCTGCTAACTTTGTAACTTTTTAAACCTATTACATGCACAGAAAACATATACTGGTATAACACAATAAAAGAAAAGGAAAAAAGCCAAAAAGCATAATATAAGCACTTTAAGCATCCATCACAGAATCACCTTATATAGCTTGCTGAAAAATGTCACAGTCTAGCAAAGTGGCCTGAGGGAAATGAACATTAGCCAGACCATTGCGTTAGCTTTGGCAGTGGACAATCAAGACACTATAGCATTAGGTCAAAATTCAGACAGTCACCAGACTATAATGTTTGCTCTAAATTTGGACAAAGGTCAGACAATAGCATTAGTGAGCAGGATTTACTATGTTTAGCTTTTCCCGTTGTTCTCATCACCATTAAGCCCCGGTTAAAGGAAATAGTCTGAATTTTCATTTTAATAAACCTAATTTGAACCTCAATAAAGCATGTTGTTTTGTTTTATTCGAAGAGCATATGGACATGGTTCATTTAAAGTGCAAAAACACAGAAATAGCAGCTGGCAAATATGCTAGAATTTTTGCAACGAAAAACTACTGAAGGATTTTTTGGCCTGTCCGTTATTGGCCATCTGAGGAGGGATGATCACTTGACTTAGTGAGGCCAATAGACGAGAGGAACGGTGTTGCTTTTCCATTTAACAGTAGCAATGTGCCCAATGTGCCCACTGAAATTCTGTTGAGCAAGTTGAACAACAAGAAATTTGTAGAAAAAAGCTGGGAGTAATTAGTGTTAACTGTCCTGCACCGTCAGAACAACAAATCTTTCATCGTGGTGTGCCAGAGCTGGTGGTAGAGGTCTAAGATCTCGACTCTGGTCCACTTGTACCCAGAGCGACAGAGATTCGAGCCCCAGTTTGGCAACTGTCACTGCCTTTCCTCTCTGTCTCCCCCTATAAGACTTTGCTTCCTACTGTTCTGTCATAAAAAATGTATCACCTTGGCAGTTGGGAATTGATGGACACCAGTCAGTTGCTCTAACCACTAGGTCACAGTGCTACAATCCCATACCTTTACCTTAAAACTATTGCTTAATTCTACATTTTAAGATGTTTGTATACACCCCAAATCATTTTTGATGAGTGAATGTTTTTCATCACTACCCCCGTAGTTACTGTAAATATACACCTACAGTATGCACCTGTCTAATTTCATATTGATGCATATTGCACATTTTCTGTTAATCCAATGAACATCATTTTACTACCGAAATATTATTGTGTCCTTCAGTTATTTGATAGATTAGATGAAATTGCTGATCCAAACACCCAATTATTTATAAATGAAAATCATGGAAACTGTCAGGGGTGCCTAAATGTTTGCATACGACTGTATGTATACTATCTATATATTTCCATGCAAAAAGTTACAATATTTCCCTTTAAGCATTCAGAATGATTGAACATAAGTTGTATTGAAGCCTCGGTCTGCTCGTACCTCAAGTCCATAAGGCCACAGTCCGAGTCAGATCCTTGTCCAAGACATTCCTCAGTTATGCTCACAGACAAACAGCAAATACCTCCACCCTTTGCTTACAAATACGCTTCCACAATCAGTATAATTTCAAATATGAAGGGTGTGGCAGAGAGGATCTCTGGATTTATTCTAGTCATTGCCAATAAGAGTAAATCAAAGTATGAAAAATGTAACATTAGCTTCAGTATTACATAATTCTCACCATTTCATATGAATTGGAATTCCGCAATAGGATGAGAGATCTCTCAAAATGTGCACACTGTAGAAACCTCCAGAACTTCACATACAGCTGGATGCAAAGACGCTAATAGAGGATGGTCTGCCGCTTGTTCTTTCAGCCATAAAATGCAAACCATCCACCTTCCAAAAAGCAGTACCATTTAAGAAAAAATCTAAATAGAATTTATTTGCCTGCTCTCCTTGCATCCTTGTAAGTTTGACCTGTAATTATGGTGCTATTATTTCTCTTTGTATTTAGCCTGTGTTTTTCCCTCTCTTTGTTTCTAAACGTTGGTCTATTTCTGGTATATTTCGAGTGTTGTATTATCTGTCTCTAGTTGGATGCCATGATGCAGATATTGCACACATCCGATGAAGTGGAGCAGCTTGTGCTGAGGAACACGGGCCTGACAGACCCCCTCTTGCTCAGCCTGGCCGAAGCCCTAAAGAGGAGCCCCTCTGAGGTCACACTCCTTAATCTCAACCTTAATCACCTGGAAGCGAGCGGGGCACAGATTCTGCTAAATCTACTTGAGGCCATGCCCCAGGTCAAAGGCCTGCAGTGAGTCACTGTTTTGTCCTTGTATTTCATTGCTAGTGAGGATCACAATTCCTCAAATGTCCTCACAAGTAAAGCAAGAAAATGACTGACCTGTGAGGACCTTTCGTCATCTTAAACAGGGCTACTGTATGGAAGTGGTTAGTCATTATTGACTCACTGAACATGTAGAACAAATCTCTCAACAGACCTTGTTCAGAGCGCTGATGTGACTATGTATCATGAACCTTTTGAAGTCTAGTTCCAGTTAATCATGTACATGTACCTTAAAACTATTGCTTAATCCATGGATGTACAAGCATACAAGTGTTATATACAGTAACTAACTAAGAAATGTTCTGAGAATTCCCTTGTATTTAATATATATATATTTTAACCTCAATGGGAAAACTGGTAAAAGTCTGACATAAAATAGATGTCCAAAGGAAGCTTTATCAGTTGTGTGAGCCTCTTCAAAGACAAATGAAATCCTTCTTCAGTAGGTGTGATCGATACTTTTAATACTTCTCTGCAGCTTGTTCGGGAATCACCTTGGAGACCCTGGTGTTCTGACACTACTCGGAGGTCTGGCTCAACTCCAGGAGAAAACCATGAGAGACCCAACTACTCTACCATGGATAGAAGACCCAAGGGACCAGAGTGAAAACATGATAACGTACTCAGTTGTTACTGTCCCTCCAACCACCGGGGGCACTGTCTACCCATTTTCACTGTTGGAGCTGGACATAGGAGGGAACGGACTCAGCAGCATTGGTCTGAGAGGGTTAGCGTCTTACATGAGGAGCCACTCTTGCCTGCAGTACCTGGGATTGGCCCAAACCAACAGTGCAGACCTAGAGGCTTGGTGGGTGTTTTTTGAGAGTCTGAAAGTAAACACGACCCTCAGCCATATAATACTGGACGAGAGTAATTTAGGAGACCAAGGAGCCAGGCTATTTGCTGATGCGCTTCGAGCCAATCAGAGCCTGAAACAGGTGGATTTGGATAGGAATGGTATTGGTGAGGAAGGAGGAAGTTACATCATAGAGGCACTTCTTTTTAGGAGGAGACAATTTCCACTGAGACACCTGAGTCTGGAAGGAAACGATATCAGCGCAGCACTGATAGGGAGAATACAACAGGAAGTTATATTTACCTGACAGAAACAAATTTGGGGTTCAAGCCCCCAGCTTGTCTCACTGTCTGTACACTTCCTCGCTGTCTCCCACTACAAACCTGCCTGCCTGCTTCCTATTCTCCTGTCAATATAAAACATGTAAATAAATAAATATATTAAAATTATATAGTAAAAACTAAAGAGATATTATGTACTGGAAATATAACATGGATTCATCTGGTTATACCAACACAAGATCACAGTGTCTGGCAATCTAAGAATAGAATATTCCGGTCTAACAAATGGCTTCTCACAGGTTTGTTGAATCATCTCAATTGGCTCTCAGTCTGTGAAAATTACAGGTCAGTGGAAGAAAACTGGAAAAACATTGCCAACACACAGAGGTCCTTTCCGTTGGCTCCCCAGGAGGGCCTGATTTAAATGTCTTTAGAGCTCAGTCCCATACCTGACGTTCAGAATATATGAGCGGTGTTGTGATTTCGCTAGGCAGGTCTATGGTGTGGATGAGTCGTCAGAGCAAAGACAGTAAGTCTTTCTTCACATTGCCGGAGGTGAGGCAAGGCTAGGACGTTTACCTTCTGTTATTTTCTCCCCACCCAAATTTTCATATAGACACTTGCCACAGGACCCCACTGTTCTCTTTGTTAGACTGTTATTATATAAGTTAGTAGTCCCCTGGAATATTTTAATGGTACACATTTACACCTAAATGTAACTATGGTGATACAAACCAGAAGTGACACTTTTAAACAGTATTATTACAGACTAATGTAAAAAATAATAATGTAGCTGCATTATACATTTCATAAACAAATAAAAACAAGTTAATAATAAAGAAAATATATCCATCCAACTGTACATGTGCATCATGCTTTTGTTTCCATAATGCCCCTGATAGGTGTGGTTTGAGTGTCAGGACAAAAAGGGAGAGCAAAGACAGAGGCATCCTATTGAGGGGAACTGTAGGGCAGAGAGTTCAGAGAGGCAGGATGTTTGGTTTCAGTAGGAAATGCACTTGACAAACAGGCTGAGAGGGGCTAAATGTGGAGTCTTCTGAAACGCACAAAGTCACCATTCTCCAAATAAGTGAAATGAGAGGGTGGGAACATAAATGCCCTGTAATGTATATCTGTAATGTTATGTGACCCCAAAATAAGCTGCTAGCACACTTACTGTATACTTATTTCTTTCTGGAGAAAAAAAGGCACAATGTTTTTATTCTGAGTTTCTCAAGCCTGGAGTGGGAAATGTCAATTATGTTTGGGAGTGTTCATAGGGCCCAAATTTAGACTTTAGTTAAAAAGTAGATAGAAACACTGGACTCACTTTATATTGAAGGGAGTTGCTTACATGGTATTTACCTTGTAATGACACGTAAAAGATTCATTACTCAATAATGACCAAATATTTGCTTTTCTGAGATATTTGAATTTGAATGTAATTTAACCTTGATAAGATAAAAACAACATATCAAGTAAAAAAGCTCTGTTTATTGTTATGTGTGGTAGTATCTTGCAATACTATCTACAGTACACTGAGTTTCAAATGTACATTACACAACTGTACTTTAAAGCAACCGTACATCTCAGAATTTCTCCCAAATTACGTTCTCAGGAAACTATTTAAAAAATCTGAATTACGTTATATGCCAACATATTTAGTTTTTTTACGTTTTAACTGCACGTTTCGTTATTAGGCTATATTTGTACTTCAATTACATTGCTCCGGTACATTTTGTTTAGTGGATTTATACGAGAACATTCCATAGCATTCGAAATTATATTGCAACATTCACAGTTAAGGTTAGGTAGGAGGATACTAACGGTTAAGGATAGGCACGAGGTTACTAACGGTTAAGGTTAGGCATGAGGTTACTAACGGTTAAGGTTAGATATGACATTACTGAGGTTAAGGTAAGAATTAAGGTTAGGGTAAACATTACAAAAACCGATAATCGCGTGTCTGCATGACGCAAGCAATGTAGAACAAAACACACGAAAGACCGGTCTGGATTTGAACTCGCGAACACTGCCAGGCAAGTCGGGGATTTATACGCCTGTCCACCATCCCCGACCTCCACACTAGCAAAAACTAAGCTATTTAAATGCTACCTTATGAACTTCATATGTTCATGTTTAACGTTATTCGAGTGTTCACTTTAGTTCCCTACAAACGTAATTGAGCCTCTCATACGTACATATTTCGGTTTTACAAAATAGTTCCCTCAGAACGTATTTCATGTGATTTAGGGCTGCTTTAAAGAGCTGTCGGTCAATGGAGAGTAGTCTCAGTTTGAAAAAATCCAACTTTTTACAAATCAAAAAGGGATTACCAACAACTCAGCCAAACCATGTAATATATAGCATAATTTCCTTGTTCTCATTTCGTTTTAAGTTGTACAATACTTCCTTTCAGAATAAGATAATGTGCAAAATGTTGCCGCAGAGAGAAAAAGAGAAAAAATAAGTAGAGACAGTTTTGGTCCCTGTATGTAGCATGGCATTGTTCTTTGAACCAACACACATTCTGAGAATAACTGTAGAATACCTGGATTCCTCTGATCAAAGCTTGTCGTTGTGGTGATTACCCCCAAGGCCCAGTGTCAGGGCCGCTGCCAATAGTTGCTGGAACCAGTCTCTCCGCCCCTCTTTTCCTCTGTGCTTCTGAAACCAATCCTTCCTCTGTAGCGCTCCTCCCCGGGTTGAGTTTTCTCTCTGCAGCCTATGATAAGGATCCTTTCTCAGCCCTCTGTGGGCTAACAGATGGATGGATGTGACTGACTGACCGGTGCACCTGAAGATTACCGTCAAGCTGAGGGTTTCTGCTACATGAGACAGTCAGCTCATTATGTTTGTACAGTGTGGCTCATGCTGACAAGATGGTGTGGGAATCGTTTTGGTATGTATGCTGTCTTGACTTGGTTGTCCAGCCCATTATTTTGAACAATTCTCTTTGTATCTTCATTTTGTTCATTTTATAGTAAGGAAATTCCTTTTATTATTTTTAATCATATCTATTATTAAATAAAAATCTATTTAAAATACGTATGGCCTATGCATTTTCTTCACCAATTCCATAGTGGCATTTCAAATGTGCCTATTAAAAATACATCTTGGCCCTAACCAACTGCTTACATGTTTCACCTTCATGGCCAAAGACCTCCCAACCTCTTGGTTCAGTAAATGGAATATGGTTAAGACAAAGTGTTGTACCATTATGACTGTCACCAGGGTTTTGCTTCAATGCATTAACATTGTTTCTTACATTGTTAAACCAGCCTAAACAACAAGGAGCAGCACTGTAAAAAACTGGTTAACGATAAGACCTTCAGACTTCTCCATTACTGCTGGACACAGATTAGTGATCCCACTGTCTCCTCACCAATGTTATCTAAATCAGCCCTGAAACGAATACGGTAGTGTTACAAGGCTCTTTCAACTCATTTCTTTCTGCATGCTGGATAATGTAATGTTACAAGGCTTTCAAGACTCTTTCCGACTGTTCTCTCTGCCAAAAACAGGGCCCGATGATAGAACCTCAATCTTCAAGACTTTAATAGGTAGGCTCAGAGGAAGAAATGTTCCACTTTTCAATGCCTGGCAATGTACAGTGAAAATATACTGTATGAAGATATTGTATAATACTGACCAATCAACCGACTGAAACCTCTGCTACAGTACATACAACGTTTTCATTTGAAGAGACAGGTTTCTGTTGTTATATAGTTATATAAATGAAGAATTCAGGATTATTTTATTTAATAATGTAGCTAATCAGAGGAGAAATGCAAATTGCATATCTTATAAATGTAACTTTCCCCAAGTATATTCTGACTCTAACTCAACCCATTGATTTCAGAGACTAATCAGATGGTTTGTTTGTTTTTGCAAACCCAGAATCCCTGTGAAGTTGGTCCAGATTCCTTGTAGAGTAGCATTTGGCCGAAGCAAGAAGTTTGGGTAGCCAGGCAAGCTGTAAAATCTAACATACACATTAGGCCTCCCTGTAATTATCTCTGGCACAAGGAAAACATTGATACATTTTTTAGACAGTGGTATAGGTAAATGTCACTACAAACTTTTTGAGCTGCAAGATGAGTTTGCCACTGTCTCAATATTTAACTTTAGGTTTCAAACACATAAAGATGACGTCTCTGTAAAGGTGTGAAAAACACAAACAAAGGTCTCTCTCTGTGACTCTGTGAAGATTCTTCTGACCAGTCATGTTAACATCTGAGCACGTGAAAACTCCCTGGTCACACCTCTATTGTCAATGTGTCACCAGCTGTCTGGGCAAAGGGTGAGAGTTTCCGCCTGTAGTGATTGAAAACACCCGGTTGCTGATTGAACCGTGGGTCAGCAGCAGCAAAACACAGACATGTCAGCAAACCGACCAACAGGTTTCAGGATAAGGAAACACGGTCAGTTTGTTCCAGTATTTTAAAATCGTCTCAAACAGTCTTGTCAGCGAACTGCAAACATTGCGTTGGTATCTGACACAGTACAAAAGACATAATGCTGGGACTTTCAACTGTGGGCCCTTCACAGTGTGGTTCATAGAAAATGCCAATTCCTTCAGACAACCATCCAATTATAGCACCTCCATGAACAAATGGTAGGTCTTGGAAGAAAGATTTTGGTCAGCGTGGCCACTAAGTTTCAGCCAGCCATCTGTCTGCATCTCTGTACAGGGAGGGGTTGGATGGAGTGTGTCTACTGTACTGTAGCTTACTGTAGAGCCAGTATTTCCCAGTTCCTTCATTTTAAAAGCCACTCAGTGTGTTTGTGTGTACAGAGACCTGGAGGCGGTGTATAGACCAGTGCCTGTGGCTGAACAGCGTAGCCTCTGTTGGGTCCATTTGAGTTCGCCCTGTACCGCCTCTTCATACACCAGCCCGAATTTGTTTTTGTCTAGCTTGGACCAATCAGATGTAACTGGCACCATTAGACCAGCGCAGGTTGTTTATTTTCAACTCTAAATATTAGCTTAACAAGTGTTGTGAGGAGCCAGCGGTGGCAATGGTAGCCATGCGGTTAGTGATGTCACTGTAAGGTGCCATTCGGTGGATGCAGGAATGATAGATGCAATAAAAGCATGTTACAGTCAGATATTATATATGCAACCACAGTACATATTAAAGTGTAACTGGGGTCAAACTAGGGTCTTTTTGTTAATGTACCCGAGTCAAACTTTAGTTTAAAAGCATAATTAGGACGGATACACGACTTTTAAGATATTCTGTATTTTTGGTTTCGGTCAAATCACATTTTGAATGGGAGTGAATGGGGCACTACTATGATAGCATTAAAATAGTTATTTTTAAAACACTAAGAAGGCTCGACACAACATGAAACTTTGCTCGAAATATCACCAGGAGCTGTAAACTTGATGTAACGTCCAGCCCAGTGTGGGCTGGCGTTCATGGACTGAGATGTGGACTCATTTAATCATTGTTTAGATTTCTTGTATTTGTGTTCATACATTCTTTACCCATTTCAGTGCAATAGGCATGATGTTTATATTGTTCCTTTATTGTGAAGTAGGTCCCTTTAGGGGTCAGCCACACCTTCTTCTGGTTAGGGTTGCTGGGAGATGGAGTGTAGGTTGGGGAAAGCTGGTATTGATTTGATGGGTTTGATTGAGGATTACGAAGAGCCGTGTCCTGTTAAAGAGATCAGCATTCTGTATTTAAGCAGCCCTAAACCAGGGAGAGGCGTGGAGCATTAATCAAATGTAAGTCATGTCCTTGGAGTGTTGTACGGTTTCTATTTATGCCTGCTTCCCTTAGCGTTTTGTTTATTGTTTGTTTTGTGTAACATGGAGAAGATGTCCGGGAGGTACAAAAAAGTGAGTTGCTAAATGTGTTAAGCCTTTGTATGTTCATGCATTCAGTCTGTACCTAGAACTTAACCAGTATCTGTACCGCTGTTAGAGTACATAGTTGAGTCAGTAGGTCTGTTTTTAAGCATTCGCTAAGCTCTGAATTTCTTCCTGGAATTTTTAAAGCCTTGTTACCAACATGCCTGGAATGAATGATGAACAACTGCAATCTACTGGCTTTGTGTCCCCCTCTCATCACAACACCTGACACTACCGTGACACTTGAACTCGAGCATTGAGAACCTTGTTTGTGTACACAGAGGCAAAAAAACAGCCACCAGAAACACAAACTGCTAATGTGAGTTGTACAAAACCTATGTACACAAACAATGTTGTCAATGCTCGAGTTCATATGTACAGCCCCTGGTGATAAAGTTTCACGTTGTATCGAGCCTTCGTAGTGTTTTAAAAATAGCGATTTTGATGATATCATAGTAGTGCCCCTATCACTCCCATTCAAAAGGCGATTTGACCAAAACCCAAAATATGGAAAATCTTGAAAGTGGCGTTTCCGTCCTAATTATGCTTTAAATGAAAATTTGACTCGGGTAGATTAACAAAAATAACCTAGGTTGCATTTTGGCAAGAGTTACGCTTAAAATCATTATGACAATATTACCCTTTACCTTCTATTTAGATCCAATGCTCTTTCTTCATCATCCTCCTTCGACTCATCGTCTTCCTCCTTATAACCCCTAAGGGAATCAGCTGTTTCCTATATGAGAAACATTGGTGGAGAAAGCAATTCAACTACCTGTCCAATAACCAGTGACAGACTAACATAAGGCAGAGAAGGTTATTGCCTCAGGCCTATAATCATCAGGGGCTTAGTGAACTGGGGACAGTTTAAAATAATAATCCAAAAATAAACAAGCTGGAGGGGCCTTCTGCCTCCCTAACAAAACCAACATCCCACTGTTGTGAGCTGTTCAGTAGCTCAATTCTTACTTTTCAGTTCAGGGCCTCCATGAGTCCAGGGTTCAAATCTTGTTCACTGCATTATTCTTAACCTTTATGTAACCAGCAAAAGGCTAATTGAGATTAACAGATTAAATCTCTTTCAAGTGTGTCCTGGCATTCGGACAATTCCCGGAGGGACCACATGGGGCATTACTGTGCAGCCCGTGGGTTTCTGGTAATTGGTCGGACGGAAAAATAAATCTCACACTGGTGACCCATGGGGATCAACAGGTTGGGTGCCTTTGAATTCAATGGTACTAGTGGTTGATGAATGTGCATCCTCATCATACTTATCAACTAAAGGTTCCTGTGTTGAACGGGTAGTGTGATGACAATCAGACCAGTTACGCGATGTGCTTGGAGGAAGCATGTGACAGATCTTTGACCATCCTGCACTTACTGAGTAATTGCAGAAGACACCAGATCTGGGATTTTGTTAAAAAAAGTAAGATGGCATGTTTAGAACAACATAAATGGGCACCTGCAATTCATTTAAAGTTCCTTTGCTACATTTAAAGTCCAGCCACTAGCACCTACAAGAGGAAAAGCAAAAACAAAGTAGATACTTACAGTACAAGTCTATGTAGTCTTGGGGACTAGCTAGCTACAGTGTCTTACATAGGTATTGAGACAATTAAGTCAAA
Organism: Umbra pygmaea; assembly: GCA_016801145.1. Lineage (NCBI taxonomy): Eukaryota > Metazoa > Chordata > Actinopteri > Esociformes > Umbridae > Umbra > Umbra pygmaea. The sequence continues at coordinate 2,483 of JACXGM010022372.1, read as the reverse complement.
ATTACTATTTTTGCATTTTTGCTTGGAAATATTACCAATGGCTCCTTTAGCAATAATCAGGTTTGTAGTAGTGAACTGCAATCTGGCAAAATGCTTGCTGTAACCAGTCGTTTTTTAAAGGTAGCTACAGTAGGCTATCAATATTCATTACCTTGTGACAATATGAGGAACATGTTCTTGGTGGTACCAGGTCAGGTGGGGCTGTAATCTGCCTGAATTAGGCTTGTGAGATTCTTGCCATTGTTGGATAATTTGATGTCTGTATAATTCTATTGCAGGTGACTATAGTTTATTCATTTTAAATATGCTAAACATATTTTGCCCAGCTTTGTTGGAAGCAGGGAACTTCAACAGGTATATTAATATCATGCTGGGGACAAGTTTACCTAGTTAAGGATATGTGGGCAGGGGGCCATCTGGCCACTCCCTTAGGCCTCAAAATCACAAAGTTTGTCCCTGTCCATTACAAGCTCAGCCAGCAAAAAATAACTAGCAAGAGGATGCCTGTGGACAGGCTCAGGCTTGGCCGAGGATGAGAGGTAGGGAAGCTAGCTATATATCTGTGAGATGTAGCGCAACAGTGAGAGTCGACAGGGCTGTCGATCTTGTCGGCGGCCCACCACCAAAGCTCTGGCTGGATGGATCAAGGGTCCAGCTGGGTTGGGTTTGGAGAGATCTCACTGTAAAGCTTGTGATTTACAGAAGGGCTCCAGCTGTGCAGATTAGCATGTTGGGCTACTACAATACTAATACAAAAACACAGTGTATTATTTTCCTCTTTATTTCTGAGACATTCATGAAGTACTTTTGGGGGATAATTGTTTCAAATAAAATAATGTCAGACACCAAGAATTTGACATCATATCGAGAAAGGGCATCAATATATATTTTTTCCTTACAGCAGAGAGAAACAAAAACAAAAACTCAAATGTAAGAATTTTACACCCATGTGTTATTGGCAGTTTGTAGTGTTATGAGTGGAAACTTAATCATTTTTAAATGTCTGGGCAACTACTGGCAAATGTTAACAGTAAGCACAACCTGCACTTCTTTAATTCATTGTTCATTACATTGCATTGTTACCAATGAGTGTGACAAAAGTCTAGTAAGCTTATTTTTATATGTATTTACATATTTTTTCACAAAATCCCTGTATTTAAATATTTTCTTGTCCTCTTGCAATTGAGTGCTTTTAATTAGGTTGTCATTAAAAGAAGAATAGTGTCACTTCTGGTGGTATTGTTGTGGTGCAGTTGGTATTGCGGTTGGAGAGATGGAGACAGATGCGGGAGAAGCGTTCAATATGTTTAATGAATATTGACGTTTGTTAGCCCATATAAACTGGAGCACTGAATAAACAAGGATGCACAGGAACTGCACTTCGGATATATATTACCTACAGTGCTTTAACATGATGCGGCACAGATGCGATGGTAACTTACGGATGCCTGGTTGAACCATACACATTTCATTATGTATGAAACATAGTGGTGAAGACACAATCAATAATGAAACTTACAATGTCCATCAGATCCACAATGATTATTGCTTCAAAAATCCTACGCCAACTCATAGACAGGGACAAATCTACAATAGCACGCACCGATCGTTCTGGAACACTGGGATTAATGCTGCATTCCAGACACAATTTTTTGCCCGTAAGTTCAAGTCATGGAAGCGTTCCAGGCCAAAGTCACGACAATAACAAAGGCCGACCTATGCCTAAACTCAACCTTAGCTAGCGGCTAGTACCTAAAGTTGAAGTTAGCTAGCGCTAGTTGAAACTAGCAGGCATTTCTAGTCGGCGACCTATTTTGGGCTTGATTAAATAAACATAACCTGTAGTAGTACACAATCGTATGTGTATTGGTGTCACGGTTTGTGTTGGTTGGAGAGAGAGAGGACCCGAAAGCAGGTGGATGCACTTGTTCATATTTATTAACACAGGCGACTATGCGAGAGAACACGATATATGTTGCAGGGTACACAAATGGAACGAGGCACACAGGATCACACTAATATCTTACATACTCTTTACAGTGGTACAAAACACTGAACACTAGAAACATATATACACTACACGGCATTACTTCAACTCCATGGACTCACTTTTCACAACAGAATATCCCATGTAGCTCCAGATAGTCTTCACTCCTCTACGAACACCATGACAATATATCAATGAATCGCGCCCTCCTCTCCTTCACCCGGCCTGATATAGGAATCGACATTACCAGCTGGATGAACTATACTAATTAGCAGTGGCGGGCCGTGCATTTTACAACTAGGCCTTCACTATCTTCCCAAAATGAAAACGCATTATAATAACCTCACAATGACATTCTAGGGCTATAGGTTATTGTCATTCGGCATATAATGCACCCCATATTCATAGTAAAGATAAGTTTATTCCACTCGATAAAGGTTATTTAACACGAGGCTCAACACCTATGAGACTTACAATACACTAATTGACCCGACAC